>JBCJKH010047775.1:0-13402 GCA_039877255.1 Loriculus beryllinus | reverse complement strand
GAAGAGTCCCTTTGTTTTCTCTCCCTTCCCTTCTAGAGGTCATCCTGAGCAAATTTCTCTGTCGAGCCTAGTGCTTGGTTGTTGAAGGCAGAAACATCGCAAAGCATGCTAAAACAAAGAAATAACAAGGCAAAAAGTGCATTAAGCACTAGCTTATAAGAAAAAGCAAAAGCCACAGCCTGTCAAGAGATGCAAAATAGAAATATATTAAACATACTTTGGAGGATAAGGAGCCAGGTCTAAATATTTATTACTAGTGCAAAAATGTCTGTCTTCAGGTGCCTGGTCATCCAAAAAGTGGGCAAACAAACTCTCATTTGAAAACATATCTTACATCTTTCTGTCAAGGAATCTTAAGCCAGGGATATCTCAACATTTTTGTGTCCTCTGATACTTCACCAAACAATCCCTTCGCAAGTGACTTAGCGTGCTACATCCCACAGTCCTTATTTTCAAAGCAAAACACAAGCTTTGCCCAAATCCTGACTGCATTATTCTACTTAATTCTGTTAAGCTACTGCCTGCCAAATCAAGAAGAAAAAAGCTTCTTGTCTTCTAGATAATAGAGGTGCATGTTGCAACCTATATGCCACATGCCAATTCTTACTGCTCAGCCAAACATATTATTTGTTACAATGCAGTTCAGCCAGCCAATTCACCTCCACTACAGACTCATCCCAGTTAGTAAA
Source organism: Loriculus beryllinus (assembly GCA_039877255.1). Classification (NCBI taxonomy): domain Eukaryota; kingdom Metazoa; phylum Chordata; class Aves; order Psittaciformes; family Psittacidae; genus Loriculus; species Loriculus beryllinus. Next base: position 12,713 of record JBCJKH010047775.1, on the reverse strand, counting down.
CTATGTATCAGACTCAGATTTTTCTTTTCTTTCTCTACTTTTTTGTTCCTTTTCCAACCCTAAAATACACACAGAGTGAATCATGATACTGTCCAACCTCCAAGATGCCAGAATGTAAACTATCCCAATAAGGTATTTTTTGTTCAAACAATTTGGAGTGAACAACACAAAGCTGGTGTGGATGTTTCAAGCCCCTTTTCAGATCCTTAACAGGAGAGTATTAAAGATAAACCAAGATACTCGCTGCCTGTCAAACGTGAACTGTCCATATGAACAGAGCAAATAGAAAATCAGCGCTGACCTCGCTACACTGGAGGTTTCAGCAGACTTCAAAGCTTCTCACTTTTTTGGATGTTGCACATAAATAGAAGAGAGTGAGCAGATAGAGGGGAGCAATCCTTTGGAGAGGGAAGAAGGCAAAAGCAGCAGATGCACTTCTTAAAGTCTAGGAGATTAAAGAAAGAAAAGCAGCAAGTACCTCCTGACCACAAATAGTTATTTTTCCAAAATAAAACAATGTACACAGATTAGAGAAGGGAATTTTGGTTGGGTTTTTTGTTTGATTGGGTTTTTTTCGGTGGTGATATTGTTTTGAGTTTTGGTGGTGGTGGTGTGCTTCTGTTGTTTGGTTTGGGGTTTTGTTTTGGTTTGCTTCTGTTTGTTTCTTTTCCCCAGAATCCTCAGAAAGCTCAGCCTCCTGCTGGTGGCAGATGGGATGAAAAGACCCTTTCTTTCTTTGTACTCACACCTATCAAAACAATACCAAAAAATCCCGATATTAGCTGTGAGTGCCTCACCAACAGTCGTGTCAGTGCAAGGACTAAAATACCCAGCCTATGACAGCAGCATGGGAACAAGACATGAGCAGTAAGCCACCTAAGCCCAAACATCAGATGCAAGAAGCAGGCGGTTTATTCCACATGAACTTTTCTCTCTTTTCAAGTTGATTCATAACTTGCTGACAAGACTTTTTTTTTCCCTTCCTTTTTTTGACTCATGCTACAGAAGTTACATCCACAGCCCCAAGCTGGGTCAGGTTCCTCAGTGCTTAACAGCAAAGCTGACATAATTAAATGCAGCTCTAATTTTCCCAAAGTAATCTACATCTAAGCTATATTCCTTCTGAAGTTATAATCTCTCAGCATTATTTATAAGGCAAAGAAAACCATACTTGTACTGCAATACAATACAGTTCTTCATGAGAAATGTAACATTTCCCTTTTATATTTTTCTTCCTTCAAATATGCAATAAAACATGCACAAAATACCACACGGAATATGCCCCATTGGCAGGAATATTTTTTTAAGGATAATAAAATGTCAAGAAAAGGGAGCTCAAGATACATTAGTCATTTCTTTTAGAGGGACCATGCCTCACTAATACTGCCAAGTCTGTTGATTAAGATGAATAAAAACCATTGGAAATGCATTTTCAATAAGCATCAATGGCCTTAGCAAGTATCTTTTACAGAAAAAGAAATAGGCACAAATGCTTGCTATGCTTCTGGCTGACTGATACATTTTTCAACTAAACAGTGTTGTGTATTCTGTAATTCAAACTGTCAAAGTGGTGACTGTACAATTTGTCCGTACATAAAAAAATATGCTTTTGCTTAGGGTTGGGGAGCAAAGTCAAAGTCGTGTGGTCTAACTGACAACATTTTGCATGCCATGGCAGTTACACATCATCTAAGATGCTGTGGCAGCCCTTACCCTATTCTTTTACTGAGATTTTAAAGGAATTATATTAGTCAAGAAATGCTACCAAGTCATTCCTGCTGTAACAGCACATACACCTATTGACTGCACAAATTATACAATAGACTTAGCAGGCAGTTTCAGAGTAATTCTCTCATATCTACCTAAACATAGGAAACCCCAAATCCTCATTTTGACTTCATTGTATAACCATACTATGAAGGAAAGTGGAATTACAATGAAGTCGCTTTTCTTCCTTTCCAAAACTTCATTTTCTTTCTATATTGAGGCATAACATGCTCTGCCAGACAATGAAACTGCAGCTACAGTACTTCCACTTGCTCTGGCACTGAAGTGGCTTTTGTAATTCAAACCATCTGTTTAAAATTATCTTATGTTCAACATCTTCACTGAGCATTTTAGGGATTATAATAACAAATGACATCTGTTTTAAATTTTAAATGTGGTTCAGAAAAGCACATCCAAACCTGAGGCAAAAACCTCAAAGAATATTTAATTTTCTTTTTAACAGTACTTGATAATCAAAATTACTCTGCCTGCCTTGCCAAAACCTTTCAAGGAGAAATCTGACTATGGCCTGCAAGGCGCCAATAAAACATCAAGGGTTTTAATACTTGAATGTACTGCAAATCACTTAGCCCAACGTCAACCTACACAATTTTCTCTGAATTACTCTGTAAACATGGAAAATTGTACCCACAAGTCTCCCAGGCACAAAAAACATACTTAAAACCGATACTGACAACAGGACATCATTGATAAAGTGTACATGGGTACTTCTGTAAGAAATGATGACTGCTTTGAGGCATGAAAGATTAAAAAGAGCATCACCCTTTGGTACCACTTCAGCTAAGTGGAAAAAAACCCCAAAGAATAGAAATTCAGCTTTACATCTCCTCAGTATGCAGGCAGCTACAAATTCAGAACTTGGAAAAAAGAAAACCCAACAACAACAACAAACCCTCAGTGGTTTTGCTGCGAATCATCTATTTCACTGGACAACAGCATTTGATGGAGGAGATGTGATGGAGGGATGGAGGGCTATATCTATTTTCAAGAGGTATTTGCAAATTTTCTTGGGTATTTCTTGACTTCTGGGTATTTTGGCAATAATCTTATCAGCAAGTCCTCTTCAAGCACCACTGTTTTACAGCTTAATGTCATATTTTCAACTTAAGATGGACTGTTTAATTCTTTTCATGCTGCCAAGAGCACAAAAATGCTTGCGTTACTCAGGTTTCTCCATTACTGCAAAAAAATAGGATTTTTTCTTTTTAATCATTGTTTTTTTCTTGGATATCTTGTGGACAGATTTTTAATATTACAAGCTTTGAGATATACTTTTGGTAAAGGAAAGTCAGCTTGAGAGTGTCCAACAGAACCCAGCCCATCAAACACCACAGCTGTTAGGGTCAAGGGACAAGTACTTAAGAAAAAAACAAGCACAGGAAGACAGCTTGCTACAGCAGTCTTGCTGTCTCACTGCAGCTCTCCATTGCAAATTAAGGCTGAAGGAAAGCATCCTGAGATACTTTTAAAGTGACTTGCAAAACTAAATAGAAAAGCAATAAAGTATATGCACCAATACAAGCAGTACAGTTCTTCCCCTTAGCAATAAAAGGGACAAGGATCAAACTCTTTAAAGTCATACAACAAATATTAACATAGAGCATACAGGGAAAATACTGGAAGAAGAACAATTTTTAGGTGCAATGAGATTGGCAAAGGCAGCTTGCAAATATATTCTGTATACACACAAAGAAAACACCCTTTGACAATAAAACAAACAGTGCTTAAAGTATGTTCCACAGAAGCTAGTGGGACTAAGGAAGGCTTTGAAGAGCTGACAGAAGTTGTTTGTCTTTATTAAAGTCACATTTTCTTATCAATATCAACCATTACAAACAAGAATTACCTCAAATAGTAACAAGCCACACCTGTTGAATCTTGCACACAAGCCTGTGAATGCTAATTTGCCAAAACAAAAAGAAAAAAAAAAGACTACAAGACAACCTTCCAAGCATACAGGAATACTCTTAAGTAAAAGAATGCAGAAGTCAAATCAATTTGTAGGTACCCTCGCTTTCAAAGTTTCTTTAAAAAAAAACCAAAACAAAACCAAAACAAAATCTTTAGAACTTTTGAATTAAAAAGTCCTACTTAATTATCCTAGCCAGCTGAAATAATTACTGAATGCTATTCAACTGGCTATCATAATTAGTATTTTATTTATCTTTCCCTACCAAACTTCAGTTCACAACAAAGCTAACAGAGATTGAGGTAAGCTAAGTTTCCCACTGAGAAAAGAAACTCATTTAAAGCCTGAGGAAAGCAATCCAAATCAGAGATACACTGTACAACAATTCACTGATAAGCACAGCTCTGAAGAGCAAGCTGTGAGCACAGTGATGGCCAGTGCCCACCGGAGACAGAGCCATGTAGACCCCACCTGAAGCAGGCAGGCATTCTATGGGTCCCGCACCCCCACCAACCCCCACAAAGCCAATGGTGCTCATCAATACAACCAAGTATTCAGGACCAGAACAGACTCAAGTCCCTAGGTAACCCCATTTTGAAAACACATTGTCAGAAATCATTGCTTCATCATAAAGAAACAAGCACAAAGGGAGGCGAGAGTATGGGGTATGTTTTCAATTCCTTCAATCACCACATGAAACAAACTATTCTATAGAAATTGCAGTAGCCAAGTTGTGAAGTGCAGAAAAAGATAAAGACGCTGGTTTATATCAGCTTCAAGAAAGCACTCAAGTTCTCAACTAGTAATGTAAGTATGTACAGTATTTGTCCAAGGATCCTTGGAGGTCTAGTAAGAAATCTATATGCAAAGGAGTTACCTCCTCTTCAACTAGAGGCCATACTTACAACTTATTCACATAAAAAGAGTATTCCTAAGTGTGCATAAGGCTGTGCCCAAAACTATCCATTACCCACTCAAACTATGAGTTACTGCAGCCTGAAATACTTAGCTTAGAACAAAGTTCTTTTTGCTCTTCAGCAATCTCTACTGCCATGTTAAGCAACATTCATTATCATTCTTGATTTACCAACTTGTAAACACTCTCTGTTGAAACCCTGTGAAGTTATTTTTGTTTTTAAAACAAAGCCAGGTCACTTCATTTCTAGAAGACACCTTTACTTTTTGGCTGCTGACCTTTTCAATGTCAAGCCTTAACTGTTTAGCCCTACACAAAGCTTCAACAAAAGACACTTTAAATTCAGGCAAAACAGCTTTTCATTTGAATTTTGGTATCTTTAGACCTTGGAACTCAAGAATGACTTTACAATTACAGTTTTCATACTTCAGCACACTGTTTCCTTTCCCCATCCATATGGTCCTTCACCATGGCATAGCATACCATCTTAGAGCTAACTTATACAACTGCCTTCTGCACAGCCAACATTTCCAGGCAACACACATCTTCCAGACTACAGTGAGCAAAGCCCAAGCAATTGAAGTGTTTCTGGTGTCTTAAAAGGTCCTATCTTTTGTTCCCAAATTATGTCTCAGTCAACTGCAACAGTTGAGTGAGTTTTCTCCATCTATTCATTCTCACGAAAACATAAATCATCATGAAGCTTGAACAAGTTCTCTGTAACACTCTGAGTGTGTTTGATTACTGTATTTTTGATGGTAGGCTTCCAAAAAATCCACTGTTCGCAGTAATGCTTCAAAACAACAGTTTTAGAGACAGAAAAACAAACCCAAACTTTGATTTCAAGGAATTTAGGAGGTTTTGTTTTGTTTAATTCTGGTGCCTATCAGACATTATGGGAGATGACATTTTTGGTGAGGCTGACAATATTTCCAAGAACCCCTTCATACTGCTGTAGCACTTTGACTTCAAACTCCAACATAACAAGCACTTTCTAAAGTCAGTTTCTCTGAGTAAAGCTACAACTATACTTGACACACAGGCAACTATTAACCTGCAATATAAGCTATCCTACTTCAAAAATCATACCCTTAAAACTGGAAGGGACAGATACAGTTTCAGAGAAATGGCAGAAGTCTTTAAGCACAAACCACCACCATTATGAGTCTTAACACTTACACTATCCTGCTCCTACAGAATATGAAAATATTTTTGAGGTTAAAGTATTGACAAAGCACTAAAATTAAATTTTTAAGGTATTAAACATAAAGACTGTTAACTTCTTAATAGTTTATTCTGAAAGGAAGTAAAAGTCTTAAACATATATAGACAAAGATTCAGGTAGCTCCATGTTAGAAGAAAACATAAGAAAGAGTTGGCAGAACTCACAGATCTGCACTATAAAGCAAAAATCAGATTAGCTCAGATTTTCCTCATTCTGTTCCCTGTGTCTTGATTGGAATTCCAATCAGATGGAAAAAGCCTACCCTACTTCACTCACTAGAACAGATGAATTTATACATTTCAAGTGTCCAGAACAGAAAACCTCAATATAGACCTAATGGAATTATTTTAAAAATAAAATTAACCTTGTCTGTAGCACCTGAAACACAAAACCCCTTATAGCTTGACTTAAACTGTGCAGTCACTCTGCGAGCAATTGACACTGCACCAGAGCACCACAGGAAGCAAACATCCTTTACACACACCACCGCCCCAAACGGCATAGAGAGAACCCAAAACTGGTCATATATTCAAGATCATTGAACTTCAAAGCACCAGCTCAAGATTTAGCACCCCCACAAAATCAACACAGTAAAAGACTTAAATTTCTCTACTTATTTTCCATCTCAAATACTTCAAGTTTTACATTATTTTAGGGGAGGGATGGGGAAAAAAGTTGGTCCTTACTGTAGCAGCACACGGGAGTCGGCAGAAATCAGACTCCCAATAGAAAGGTAGAATGTAGTGTCCGAGCTACATTAACAACTCCCAGACACATGCAAACACGACCAATCGCCACTAGAGGTTGCTACAGGACATCAGTTTTCCCCTCCATTTCAAGCAGGAGGCACACCACCACCGGCGTATCACTATTATCAAGTTGATAATTAACATGCTTTAATTCTGCAGAAAGGAAAATAAAACGCATAAGATTTCTTTAAGGGTTCCTATTTCTACCGGAGCACCAACACTGAAATGTTTTTGTTCTTATTTTTACTGTGGTCCGTGTCAAATTTTAAAGCATTTTCAATGCACAACCATTTTACTCTACACAACAGCCAGTTCACACTCCACTACTTACTGTCTTTTTACATAGTATCGACAACGCAAAATAGTAATGTAGCAAAAAAAGTCAAAGTTTATTACAGCACAGTGGAAAACTGATTACATTGCTTACAAAAATTCATGCAAATTAAAAACACAAGGGAAGTGCCAGCCATAGAATCATAGAATGGTCTGAGTTGGAAAGGACCTTCAGATCATCAAGTTCCAACCACCCTGCCATGGGCAGGGGCACCTCACACTAGACCATGTTGCCTAAGGCTCTGTCCAACCTGGCCTTAAATACTGCCAGCAACGGAGCATTTACCACTTTGGGCAACCCATTCCAGTGCCTCACCACCCTCACAGTAAAGAACTTCTCCTGTCTTAAGTTTGAACCCACTGCCCCTCGCTCTATCACTACACTCCCTCAAGAAGAGTCCCTCTCCAGCATCCTTGTACACCCCCTTCAGATACTGGAAGGCTGCTCTGAGTCTCCACACAGCCTTCTCTTCTCCAGGCTGAGTAGTCTTTTGCAGAAAATTTACATAATACGACTACAAGGGTTTGCTGTCACAGTACTGAATCCAGCTTCTAGATCTAGAAATCTTAATAAGGCCCAGTAAATTTTAAAGGTTGTACTTACAATCTTGATTCAACAGCTTTTAATTATTTGCAAAGACTGAAACATCTATTGTTAGTATTTTCTTATTAGTAATTCTTATTAGTATTTTGACTCCAACTTTGTTTTCAGTAAAGCAGGTAATTCCTAGTGAATCAGCTTTACACAAACACAAATCTGGCAAGTGTAGAGGGAACAGGACATGATTTTCAAAACCAGAAAAGACACCGGGGCTGACCCCATTTTGTACCATTTCTACCGAGCTGAACTTCCATTCAGGAGCAAACACCAGCTGTTGCTACACTCTGGCTGCTCTTGCCGAGTTACACCTTCACATCATTTTTTTAGGAGCTACAACATCACACCCCCAGATACACAAGTTATCACCAGACGTGCTTACACTGCCCCTCCGCCCGATTTCAGGCCTATCCCGTACACCGGAGCCCAGCTAACACAACCTCGGAGATACATGGGGAGGCCGGCGGGTCCCACTGGGCCCAGGTCCTGAAGACGAGCTCCATACCCTCCGCCCCAGCAATACCCATCTGCCGCGGGCTGTGCATCCGCCCAGAACCCTCCGGGAGCCCACAAATACAGACCAGAACCCGCCCCACAATCACCACCACCAAGCCCCCGAAGGGAGCACCCACTGCGCACGCGCCAGCACTCACTCATCTCCCTCGCAGAGAGCCCCCACCACTTCCGCTTCCGCCTGCCTGGCTGGTCCCGCGCCCCCGCGCAGACTCCTCCGTCCGGCCCCGCCCTCCACTGAGCCCCGGCTCCCGCAGCGGACGGGGCGGGCGTGAGGCCGCTGCTCGCGGTTGGTCCGGGAAGCTCCCGCGAGAGTTGCGATCCGGAAGCGGCAGTGGTGCTGGTGGGAGGTGGCTGAGGCGGTGGGAGGAAGAGGGAGCCGTCATTGCCGCTGCTGGCGGCAGCGTCCGCAGCAGTGAAGGTGGCTGGCAGCTGCCTCGGCTTTCCTAGAAGCGGCGGTGGCGGCGGCTCCGCTCAGGCTTTGCCGGGATAACGCCTTGGCAGTGGTCGCGCCGTGTTGGGCTGTAAGATGGCGGCGGCGGGCGGGGGCAGCAGCGTGAACCCCTTCCTCAGCGACTCCGAGGAGGACGAGCCCGAGGAGTCCAGGCCCGGCGGCGGCAGCAGTAGCAGCAACGAGCCCGGAGGGCCGGTGTACCCGCAGCAGCAGCAGGAGGCGGTGGTGGCCGCGGGAAGCCCCGATGAGTTGCCGGGTTTGCGTGCCGCGGCACCGGGCGATGCTGGCGGCGGGGCGGGGGCGGGCGGCGGGACCGGCGCGGGGGAGCCGGCGCGGGTGCCGATGGACGCGATAGCGGCGCAGCTTCTGCGGGACCAGTTCTTGCTGACGGCGCTGGAGCTGCACACGGAGCTGCTGGAGAGCGGCCGGGAGCTGCCCCGACTGCGCGATTTCTTCTCCAACCCGGGGAACTTCGAGCGGCAGAGTGGCACGCCGCCCGCCGGCGGGGCCCTGAGCGGGCTGGGAGGCAGCGTGCTCGGGGGAGCAGGCGGCAGGGAGCCCGGGACCGGGCAGCTCAGTAAGTGACCCTGGCTCGGGGACGGAAGGGTGCGGGGGGTTGTACGGCAGAGGAATCGGGGCTGGTCGGGGATAGTTCGTGGCGCGGCGCTTTGCCGGTGCGTGTCTCCAGGGAAGCTGTGCGGCCGAGGAAGGCGGTTTGTATCGCTTCATGTTTTCTGCAGCCCGCGTGTGTGGAGCTGGGGGAGGCCGCAGGACTCATCAGGGAGCTGTGGGGATGGGGTGATGGGACCGGTGTTACTCTGGTCCTTCCCGGGGGACTTGATCGAGCTTCAGTGTTTCTATGAAGGTCATGCGTGTGCCAAACGCGGAAGAAATGTGAAAGATGGAGATTTTAGCATGAATTTTTAGTTGTCTCGTGGTGTAGACTTAATTTTTAGCTGCCTCTGGGTTTCTTGTGCCGTCTTTAGTGACTACTGTCAAGAGATAAACAATATTCGGCTAGGAGAAAGTTGGGGTTTAAGCCATGGCTGTCTTTTGTCATAAATGGGGTGTCAGGAGCCAGCATGTTGTTTCTGCTGATGCACTGGAATGGCAAAGTCATGCAACGATAGATCTGAATTTCACAGGTCATGCACAATTAATACCATGTTTTCTATAATTAATTCTGGCGTGTTTACCAAGTGTCTGCAGTCGTTGAGTAACCATTCTGGGATCTGGAGTTGGAGAGCAGTAAATATATTGAGTTACTGTATCTTTCATGAGAAAAAGCGGTGCAGGTATTTGGACAATCAACACATAGCTGGCCTTGCAAGTTCTTGAGTTTTAGTGGTAGAGCAGATGGCCTAGAAAAGAATCAATTGTGTATTTTATCAATGTTACTGTCAAGAAACATAGAGTTCTAACAAAGAAGTGGCTTGTAGAAGTGGTTTTGAGAGAGAAGATGCCCAGACACCAGATGTATGAGGACTTAATGAACTCAAAGGAAAGTATTGAGGTGAAAAGAGTTGTGGTTAGCTGTTTAAAGACTTGTTTATGTGTATGTGCATTCTAAGACACCTACATTTTGAAAATAGTCCATAGCATTTTGTAAATAGTTCCACAGAATCATAGAATGGTTAGAGGTGGAAATGACCTTAAGATCTTCTAGTTCCAACCCCTCTGCCATAAGCAGGGACACCACACTAGATGGTGTTGTCCAAGGCTCAGTCCAACCTGGCCCACCACAAGGGATGGAGCATTTGCCACTTCTTTAGGCAAGCTGTTCCAGTGCCTCACCACCTTCACAGTAAAGAACTTCCTCCTTAAATCTAACCATACATTTGTTTTTTTAGAAAAACATTTCTAATGTTTCAAAGACATGCAGTTAGACTTGAAATTTAGGAATGATAGTATCTGGATGGTTGGGATAATGGACATCTGAACTTCAAATTTGTTATTGTTTTTCAATATCTTAAAATGGCATGGATTTTTTTTTTCACTATGTGGTATTTATATTTTGGTTATTGTGTTTATGAGTACTTAGGATTTCATACTTGGGTTTGTGCAAGAGCTTCAGTGTGGTGGTCTTCATACTAAGATTGGTGAATGTTGGAAAAAACTTGTGCTTTAAGGCTTCAAACCAATATAAATTTTTGTTTTATTAAAAGCAGCTTCCTTAGGGATTCCAGTCAATTCAACTGCTTGATTAAACTTTCTATTTTTCTTTGTTGACATATTGTTTCCAGTTATTGATAATATGCATATTCCAGTTGAGTTAGAAAAACACCAGCCTGTGTAACTGTGGGGTAATACACTAAGAAAAAATGATCTTACAGTCCTAGAACAATGTATACTTATGTGAGGACATCTTAATGACTATTTTGTGTTGACCTGCTGAATGATGGGAATGGGACATAACTATTAAAAAAGGGAGGGGAAGTATGAGTCATTAAAATATATTTTGGAGCAGTTTAGTAATACTGAGGTGTGCTGAAATTAATATGCTAGAGCTTAGGTTAAAGGTTAAATGTCAGTATTGTGAATTCTGGTATCTACAGGTTAGGGTGTGCTTTCCCAAGGATTATTTTGGTTTTTTGTCTCAACAATGATTCAAAGGGCAGTTTATGTTGAGTAACATCGAAAGGTGACAGATCCAAAGCAATGGGAAAGAAAATGTGGGCTTGTATAGCTCAAGTAGATTTTTGTACTTAACTGCCTTCAGACTTTCTTGCACTCTGGAGTCTAGCATTGAGCTAGCAATTGTGACAGTGCTGTTCAGCCTGATTGTGGTTAGTGTCAGCAGGAGCCGATAGCCTTATGCCTCTGAATTTATGCCAGTTTCCAATGTTAAAAAATGGAAGCATACCATGTGCTGAAAATTGCATGGTCTTTGCAGGAGTTCTTTTCACTTACTTGGTATTACTGTATTTACATAGAGGACTAAGCCACAGGTCAAATCCAGTAGTAAGTCTAAATAGTTCCTAAGTTCAGTTTTTGGGGGGGAGATCCTATCTGTTGTGCTTATATTTGTGGATCCTCACATGGAGACTTGCAGAGAGTGTATTTGAGAGTAGTGCAGATACCTTCTTTTGCTGTAGCATGCCAAAAGGGATTTGAGAATAAACCAATAGCTTTCCTCATAGAAACTGTTGATGCAGAAAGTAGCAGAGTTTGGCATAATTGTAATTTTAAGGTCACTTGTATTTAATGCTTTAGTAAAGAAAAATTCTTAATGTGATCAGATAATTTTTTTTTTATTTCTGTTGATACCTGAAGTCAAAATTTCTTCTCAGCACTAGCTTTGTACTTGCTCTTCCATGCCCCCAAATTAGATGAATTTCTGTGGGTTTACACTGAGGTTTTTGATAATTTGAGTGGATGGAGAAAAAGCATGACTGGCAATTCTTGAATGTGAAGTACGTTTGGAATGCTGCCTGAGGATTTCCACTGAGCAATGGAAAGCTTTTCATACTGTGCATTCCTGTACAGAATAGGAGTATTTCGGTGCAAGTGTTGATTGGTACTCCTCAGAATCCTTTTAGGCAAGCTGAACTATGAGTGCAAGTTAGATTTTTTTATCTTCCTTCCTCCCTCCCTCCCCCCATCTTTCTGCTCATATACTGCTATAAAGAGATTTTGATGAAGTATCATAGGATTTAAACAACTAGCATCATGTGGTAAGCTAGTGACTTAAAAGCTGTTTTGTCTTTGAACCATGCTTCAGAGCGCTTAGTTACAAAAGCAGAGATAGTCAGATGACTTGGATTTGCTAGGTTTCTTGCAAAAACACCCTTCCATTTTCCAGCAGCAATAATGTCATAGCTGCAAACAGATTAAGATGTATTGTAATGAAAAATAAGGAAATGTGTATTGTGTCTAGCAATTTTGCTCTTCTAATTTGAAGCGAATTCACTGTGTGAGGAAGTCAGTACTTTTCTTTTAGATGCACAGTACTTGTGTATAGTCATTCTTCATGTCCTGTATCTCTGCTGGATCTTTTCAAACTTCTATGACAGCTTCTTCCATTAGTTTCAATAGCAGTAGCTGCATATCTGCTAGACTGTTTTGATAACCACTTTTCTAATGCTACCTCAGTGAGTGGTATGGTGGAAGTTCCTTCTTCTACAGTATTCTAGATATTTTACAAGGCTTTAGTTAGCACCCACTTATTAAATTTGTATATAGTACAGACTGGGATACTTGAAATTTAGAAATAAAACTATCACCTGCC
>JBCJKH010047772.1:0-19688 GCA_039877255.1 Loriculus beryllinus | reverse complement strand
TGCATTCTGGATGTATAAATACTTGACAATTTTTTTTAAAGATATTTAAAAGTAGTTAGTCTCATACTATACACAAACAAGGAGTAACAGAGTGAAAAATACGTTCTGAATATCTTTCATAGGCAAAAAACCATTTATGTAACAATGAATAAACCAAATATACTTTGAATTATTGCCTTCTGATGGTCTAGCATGTGTTTACGAATTACTTTAATATATTAGGTTAGTTTTTTCAGTTGAGCTTGTAATGCCTTCCTCTTACAGTTAACCTCCAGTTTCTGTTATATACTGTTACGGAGGAGTGGTGGACTATGGACATGCAAAAGATGTACAATGATCAGCTATTTTAACTGTAAATAGTTATTAGAATCTGTGAAAAAAACCAGATTCATTGATGTAATAAATAGTAATTATTCTTCTTAAGAAAAAACCCAAGCACTATGAAACTTTTTAAATAATGAAAGTGAAGAAAAGTAAAGAAGGGAAAGTAGTAAAGTGGTCTGGTTTAGCAAGCACAAACAAGTGCCTGACTGGTGCAGTGAATGACCTGCAGTGATGGTGTTATAATCTGCACAAATTACCTCTTTTCCATAATCATGTCTGTAATGGCAATTCTGGTGTAGAAATGCATTCATATGTTGAGGTTGTTCATGAGGAAAACAACATAAAATCTGCATCTGTTCTACTGGAAAAAAAAATATAAAAAATTGAGAGGTCAAAACCATTAATTATTTTCTCCTGAACATTGTTTCTGTTTATAGTTCTGTTTTTTTGTTCGCTGGAACTGCAGGCATTAGACTGTTGTCTATAGTGACATGCACAGATTTTTCTTCTTTGATTTTTAAAGCTATTGTAGAAGGTTCATGCCCAGAAGGACTAGGCATGAAATTATTAACAATTCTTTCACTACCAAGAGACTTGAAAGGCTGCTTTTAATTTGGCTAATGTCACCTCGTACAAAAATAAACACTGTCTGATTTAATGCACTAGAAACCACACAACAACCCAGCCCAAAACCCAACCCAACAAAAAACCTAACACACAGACTGTTTTTATGCGTGTGGGTTATGCATTTCAAAGCATTAGAAACTTTTTTTTGTGCGCATCAGCAGCGGCTTAATTAGCTTCAAAATTCTGTAAAATCCTGTAGAAAATAGAACCTACATATGTTTTCTTTGAAACAATCCAAATTGTTTATTCGCAAAACATAATTGCATCCTAAAAGACCTAAAACATTCTGTGGCCTCCCGGGTAATGTGACATTGTTAACTTTAATTAACAAAGTTTTTCTTGTCTTGATTTGAGTGATGGGAAAAGATTGTTAGTGATGGCTGATGGTTTAGAGCTGTGCATTAATTTCTTTGAGTAGGTTAGCTTCAGGATTTTTATGAAGTCCACGCTGTTGATCTATGCAGGTTCCACATTGCATAGTCAGGGTTGAACATCTTAAGCTCTTAACTTAATCTGTTTGAAAGTTCTACTAAATACTTATTTGTTTTTCACCTACATAAACCGTTGACTTCTAGTATAAAATAGAAATATTTTCAGCTACAGAAGACTAGAACATGAGCAAGAGAAACATTTTGTTTGTGATCGTGAGAGTTACTGCAAAAACCTGTTGGAAGATTTACTCTCTTAAATATGACAAGATTCTCAATTTTGCTGCTTGCAGTTTTTGTGATTTTTTTGTTTTATTACTATTTTTCTATAATTCATCTGAACTTCCTTGAAACTTCAGTGCTTCCCCTGTTACATCTAAATTTTACTTTGGAAAAGTTGTTTGGCTATATAATTAGTTGCTCAAGACAAATAACCCAAGCTTGCTGCTTCAGAGTATTTGAAAAAAACCCCATAAAGCTATCTTGATGCATAAGGGAGGTTTCAGAAGATATTGATTGTTTCATTGAGTCAATAAACATTGCTGCAATCTCTTTGGTTAACAAGTTCCATGGTGCTGTTTTTAAATTCCATTTTTTTCCCCTGCTGTATTGTGTGAGGCATTGGAAACTTACTGGGAATGGAGCAGCAGTATCAGTGTGCCTTGAAATTTTTTTCAAGTGGCGATGATACTTAAAGGTCCTGCTATTTGAGACAAAACATTTTGCAAGTAAGTTTGTTATCAGTGAAGTTTCAGAAGTTTTTTTACTTGCTGTCACTGAGAGATGTATTGTTCTGCAAAGCCTATAAGAACTTTAAAATGTTATGTCCCAGCGTTTGCAGTTATAGATGGGTTTTACTTGAGAGGTTTCAGTTCAAGCTCTTACACAAAAAATGGATTTTATCTGTGGCAGTAATGATTAGGATTTCTGGTTTTAATCTGTCGTCAAAAAAAAAACTCTTAAAACCAAAACAAACAGATCCCACACTCGATCGTTAAAAACTTTAGCCTGTAGCTATACATGAGGGAAGGAAGTTAGGTTGTGGCCTTTAATGAAAGACTTTTTGTTATAAGCTGGTATAAAATGGATTATGGGTTCATTCTCATTTTCTTCTGTACAATGGAGTGTTTCAAACTGCTACCTGCACTTTGAAAAATAGCTTCGCATTCTTGTGCTATTTCTTTCTTAGAAAAGCAGATTGTAACACCATACCCCTCTATTTGTTGTGAAAACAAACGATACTCTTACAGTGTAAAAATGAGGAACTCTGAACTTTATGCCAATTTAAATGCCAGTATAGCATTTTTATGCCAAATATTGAAGGCTATTTTACTTTCAGATGTAAAGCTTTTCACATGGGGTTAGTGTCTTTGCTACTTCTTTCATTTTGTGTTTTGCCATCTCTTCTGTATGTAAGTGCCTTTGCCTTTATTCTTGGAAGAACATTTAGATTAAGCAGCTAACAACTTTAGCTCACAATGCTACAAGTCTGCGTTATTTGCCAGCTGGCACTACTTTGAGGGAAACTCCTCTTATTTCACATCAATGGTAGCTATGCAAGAAGATTTTTTTTTTTTCACTGTCCCAAAACATATTCCAAGATGTGGAAATTGTTGTCAATTGGGTACAGTCAATTTTTAAAAACCTTCCAGAATTAGGATTTCAAAAACCAGACTCCTCTGCTCAGTCAAGTAATGTTTCTTACTAATGGTGTAAACTTTCTTAGTGACTTTTATGAAAACCTGTAAAGCCTGATATTGACTGACTGCTGTTGGAACTTGAAGGTAAGTTCTCTGTTATGTCGTGTATTAGAGCCTTTAACCAGCCCTGCTAAGCTTGAATGCTGGTTGTGATAATACAACTTGCATGATGCGACTGCTTCTTGCCAAGGTATCAATCTGTGAAATTAATTTTTTTAAGTTGTCAAACTGGCATAAAATGGATGGTATTTCTTCATCCCTCATGGGATTTTTTAAAACTGGAAATTAGGGGAGGAAGGTTGTCAGTCTTTATACAAATTTCAGGCTCTTTCAGATAGAAATTGTCTTCAGTTAAAAGTGATTAAAGGGAATACTGAAGTCCTGGCAAGTTAGAAAGGTACAGAGGAAAAGGTAGGGATTTGTATGTCTGTCTTTGCTTTTCAAACAATTTTCAAAGATGTTATTACAACATAAATCTTAAACTATCCTAGCAAGACAAATTGCCAGCTGCACATAGCTTTATGAGCTGAAGGTCTGATTTTTATGGAATTTCTAGTTTTGGTATAGATATGTTGGTATTTTCAGGTAGGCTCTAATATGAAAGCTCTTGCTGTTGCTTTTGGATTACTGTTCACACTGATTCATGATCACTGGATCTTATTTTCTGAATATGTTTAATATGTCTTCAGAAGCCATTACCAGAGATAATTAGGTATTAGCTAATGAATCACTTGAGATCATTTGTGGACCTAAAACCAAGTCATGACAGTCCACGTAGTCTTTGAAATATATTCAGAAATTGTTGATGAAGGTGAGGTTGTAGTCAGAGCTGTCCAATAACTTTCATTACTTATTTTGGCTTAAGACATATATTTCTGTGAATGCACTCTTTGAATCTTTTAATTAGATTGAAACTGCAGACATCTGACTTATTTCAGTTTTCTCTTCAGACTATACTAGGCTTAAAAAAACCCAAATAAACCATCCCAAAGTAAAACAAACCCACAAAAACCTCAAACAATTAAAAAAAAAACCACAAAACCCACAGGTACTAATTTAAGCAAGACTTTATATATAGCTGCTAACAGCCTGCTAAAAGCTGCTTTCAGTTGAAAGTAACACTAGCAAAACTTCCTAATCTTATTTAAAATATTTCTTCAATATAACATATTCCATAAATCAATTTCTATGATTCCCTGAAGTTGTTTATTATTATTATTATTGTTGTTGTTATTATTATTATTGTTATTATTATTATTGTTATTATTATTGTTATTATTATTATTATTTTATTTTATTTTTTTCCATGCAAATTGTTGCAGTTTTTCTGAAATCAGCTGCATTAATAATTGTAACTCATGGTCCCAGGAGTCTTGCAGTGGGTCTATGAAGTCTTCCACAGTCACTTCAGTATTACTTACCCATTTGAGAAACCGTAGAAGTTAATACATTAATTTTCAAAACCAGTAGTCTTGTATAAGCTTATAATACTATAGCTGTATAGAAGAAGAAAATTCTGTGTAATAGGTATCTTGATCTTTTTGGACTAGTATCTGAAAGTCCTGTCCATCTCCTGTATTTCCATTTATCTTACTCCATTTTGCTCTTATTTCATTTCCCTCCTTCAAATCTGCTGTTCTCTCTTCCCTGCCTTGCCTTTGTCTTCTGTACCAAACTAAAGGTTGAACTGTGTTGTGATTCTTTACCAAGTCTGTAACCATGTGCTGCTTATTTGCTTTGCTGTGTTGTTCAGATGTTTTAATCTGGTGGTAATATATTTTTTTTTTTTAAGCAATGGATTCTATCGTAATCATGTCAGGACAGGGAAGCACAGATACCTCTCATAGAATAGGATGATGTTAGTCTTATTCAGGATATATACATATTTATTCAACAAAACTGCATTCTAGTAATTGGAGATTTTCTCATTATAATAATCCCTGTGGTGTTTTGGCAGAATTATACAAGAAGGAATGGATAAGTCCCACTTAAAACAAGAGACAGTAAAATATGATTTTTTCCAAAATGAAAGTTTTCTTATGATGCTAACATTAGTAACAAACTAGCACTGGTCAGATATTTTGAAGTGCCAGGCATGTTAGTCATTTGCATGTATAAATTGTCCTGGTATTATCACTCAAAGTAGTTATGAAATTCATAGTAAATCTCTGCCCTTAAATAAAACTGTACTTGTGCAACACATCATACTTGTTATTACTTAAAATGTAATTTGAATTATATAATTTCATGAGGAAACTTAATCATTATACTACTTGTGTAAAACTTATATATATACCATTTCAGAATCATAGTTTGAAAAATCATTTCTAAAGTGCTATCTTCAGTCGGCTATAATGGTTAATATCTTAACTACTTGTTATTTCATCCTAGATTATAATGTTGCTTAATGTAAGCAGTTTATCCAGCCCAGCCTCAGCTTAATGAAAACTTTATGTCTCTATGTCTTCAAGTACTATTTCTTATAATATCTGTATAGGACCACTCCTGAGAATAAATGTAGAACTAAAGCAAAAAAAAGTCAAAGATAGCATCACCTGTGCCACACTATCTCTAGTACATGTGAATAAACATTACAATGCATTTATTAATTACATGACACAGTGTTATTTCCATGGGATCTGTGACTCATTTAGTATGCAGATTAAACTGCAGACAGTTAAAGATGCAGCTGTTCAATATTTATTTTTATTTCTGCAGTTTAATGAGTGATTATGTCCCTTATTCATTTGCTGCAGTCTCAAAGATCATGGTGAATAGGCATAGGAAACTCTGGTTTCCTGTCTCATTCACTACCTGTGTTCTTCTGCCTATTGAAGCTGAAACTGGCAGCAACTGATGTAAATGTAAATTTCTTATGTTTACAAATAATGAATCAAAGGGTTTCATTTGCGTAAACACAATTTGGCTCAGAGTAAAAGCAGATCAAAAGATCCATATTTTATACCTGTGTTCTTTTATGCACTGCGCCCCATTGAGTTTCACTTCTGCAAGCTGCTGAGACCTCTGAATCCAGTCTCACAAGCCAATTTCAGGTATTGGAATAATCATGGTGCTATCCTTAATTTTAAGCCAGTGACTGTTCCTCTAGAAGCACCAATCCCTGTGCTGCTTTATTTTACAAGGTGGCTCATAGGGCTGGCTATTACAATTAACTGCAGAATCTGAATTATATCCTATTTTGTGTTATGAACTTTTAATTCCAGATTCCAATACATGTCACGAATGTACTTGTTGATTGAAGTTCACGTTTCTTCTTGGGTTAACATTATGCCTGCATTATTTATATACTTATCTGTCAATATTCAAAGTGATTTCCCTACTGTAAAGAACAAAGAGAAGAAAGAATAATTTTAACTTCTGAATAAGCATGTGCATGTATTCTTTAAATGTAGGGGCTTTTTTCTTTATCATGGTTGTCACCAGGTTGCTTTGTTAGCATCACTCACAAAGTTTACTTTTTGGTAAGGGTTTTACATTACATGTGGCACTCTTATTTAGGATAATTTCCCATGTGTAGCTATTGTTTCTGCCAACAGTGAAATTTCTTCAAATCCTATGAATTACTTTTGACATTTTTACACAGGCATAAAATTGTGTTACATTTCTTAAACGTTAAACATCAATTAGTTCTATGTACTCAATCCCCCTGAAGTAATTTTACTTGTGTAAAAGAAACTCGCAGAACAGCCAAGGGCTGTGCATACTGTACTGTACAACCCAGAGAATAACTGTCTTGCAAGGAAGTGTCAGGAAATGTTACGTGATTCCAAGTTGAATTTTCTTGCTGATGTGGTTTTTTGTTGTTGTTGGTTGGTTTTTTCTTTTTTTTAATATTTCTATAAAGGGTAAGGAAAAGCACAAGGCTGATACACAGAGAGACAAAAAGAATCTTCGAAGCTCCTGTCTCAGTAGTTCCAAATAAATAAATAAATGCTGTCCTCAACAAATGTTATCCTCAGGAACCCAAGCTTGCTGTATTGGGTTTTGTGGCAACTTTTTGTTGGTAGGGGTCCATAGGGATGGCTTCTGTGAGAAGCTACTAGAAGGTTCTCAGATGTCCAATAGAACCAATGACAGCTGACTCCAGGATGGACCAGCTGCTGGCCCATGCTGAGCCCATTGCCAGTGCTGGTAGTGCCTCTTGGAGATTAGGGTTGCTAATGGTAAGAAAAAAACCTGTGCAACTGCAAGGAAAGGAGTGAGAATACATGTAAGAAACAGCCCTGCAGCACCGAAGTCAGTGAAAGAGGGAAGGAGGTGCTCCAGGTGCTAAAGCAGACATTCCATTACAGCCTGTGGTGCAGCCCATGGTGAAGCAGGCTGTGACCTTGCAGCACATGGAGGTCCGCAGTGGAGCAGATATCCATGGAGGATCATGGGAAGGACTCACACTGGAGAAGTTCATGGAGGACTGTCTCCTGTGGGAGAGGGACCCCAGGTGGGAGCAGGGGAAGAGTGTGAGGAGTCCTTCCCTGAGGATGAAGGAGCAGCAGAAACATGTGATGAACTGATCACAATCCACAGTCCCTGTCTCCCTGTACCAGTGGGGAGGGGGGAGTAGGTAAAAGATTCAAGAGTAAGTTTGAGCCTAGAAAGAAAAGAGGAGCGAGGGAAGGTGGTGTAAGATTTAGTTTTTCTTTTCTCATTACCCTACTCTGGCTTGAGTGGTAATAAACTTAATTAATTTTCCTTAGTCAGTTCTGTTTTGACCATGAAGGTAGTTGCTAAGCGATCTCTCTTGTTGTCATCTCGACCCATGAGCCCTTTGTTATATTTCCTCTTCCCCATCCAGCTGAGGACATGAGTGATGGAGCAGCTTTGGTGGGCACCTGGTGTCCAGCCATGGTCAACCCACCACGCTTTTTCTTAGCGTATCACGTTGTTACAACAGATCTAAGACAGTAGCTACCAAAGAAGTCATGCATTGACTTCTTTGATTTACATATGCAGAGTTACATGTAAACTGACAGACTCCAGTATGACAACTTCAATTTTTGGTGTTTTTCACTATATGTAAAAGAGTGTGAGGAGAGTTCTTGGTGTGTTCTGTTGTGGTTTTTGGGTTTGTATTAGGTTGTTTAAGGTTGTTTTTCATCTATGATTTTAGTGTGTAACTAGCACAAGCACTGACCTAAAATAACCATTTTGGGCTTTTTTGCATGCACCTTCATGTGCAAGAGAACAGATTCAGCAGTTTTTTATTGCCACCACCTGAAATGCATATAACATCACACTGATATGAGAGGACTAAGCTTCTTGCTTTTTATGTTCTTTTGAACAATAATTAAAAAATCTGTTCTGAATAATTGTCATACTCCAGCTTGATATGATATAGCTTTTCTCATAATTCAACAAAGGAATAATACTGGATTAACATGGATGTGGTAGAAATTTAATGCCTTGGGTCAGACTTGAATATTATGTTTCCAGTAGTTTTAATAATGATATGTGGGTGCTTCAGACTTCCGTTATTATTAACATTTGCTAAAGGTTACCACTACTTGGTTTCTGTGAGGACATTCATTTTGCCCTTGGTAGTCAGGGCCAAAAGATCTGTCCTTCATAACAAGAGAAACATTGAATGACATTGTTAAGAAACAATGCTTTGGAAAACCTAATCCCTCTCAGAGCTGTCTCAACTGAATTTGCAAGGGGACTAAGATAGCACTCTAACTCGACAAAGGATACCCACTGCCTCCACTAGCTAGTTGTCAGAATTGAAGGAAGGATATAGTATGGAAATATGTAGAATACCGAAACCAGTTAATTTTGATGGTAGCTGGATCATGTGGACTTTTGACTGTTAGGGAGTCAGTGGTACTCATTGACACAGCCAGCCAGTTGTGCTTCTGCATCTCCAGGTCCAGGCAGGAGCGGGACTGTGTGTATGGCATACATAGTACCTGCAAAACACAAGCATGTATGTGGCTTCACAAAGCAAGCAGCACAACCTTTCTTGACACCCACAGAAAAACACTGGCAGCACAGGAAGAGCACATCCTATCCTGCTCCTTCTCACTGGCTGATGAAGGCTGAAGCTCACTAGGAGATAAGTGCATATATAAGCACACAATCACTGTCCTGTTTTCTGTGATTTCTTGGACTTTCAGGTTCTCCAAAATCCGTAAGCAGATACTGGCGCTGCTCATCTAGTCTTCAGCTTAAACCTTTGGTCTTTTCAGGTGCTAGTCTCCCAGCTAGTCCAGTTAAAGCTTGCTTAAGTGAATCACATGCACCTGCACGCACACAGAACAGAGGTAATTGTCACAGAAACTGGTTAGGATTAAAGCTCAACTGCTGGTATAGAATGAATTCCTCAGGTGTAAGGCTGTAGGTGAGCTTACCAGCAGCTTCTTGAGGTGTAACATTTCTCCTTCATCTTCCTTCTATTTTCCTATGCTTGTTCCTTACTCATTTACCATCACTTCTTTTTCTGTCTCTGGCCCTTCTCCTAAATGCACACAGTAAGTTGTATACATTCCCACAATACCCTTGAAACATCTCCTGATGTTTCACATCATCCCACAAGCTATTCCAGCACTAGTGAGTTTGTTCATTCCCATGAGATGCTTAATATAATTTTGCTCCCCACCTTCTTGTAGGTTACAAAGCTCTGTCTTGTTCCTTCAGCCAGCAACCATCAGTGGTGGTCTTGGTTATAGTCTTTATCACCTATCTTCTATTTCTTGGATTTGTATGTCTATCTGATTTATTACTTGTCCTGTTTCTTGTCCTTGGTTTCTGTGGTCTTAAATGAGATAAGTACATAACATTACATTCCACATATCCTTACTATTAAGGTACAGAAATGTGGCAGCGAGTGGTCAGAAGATAAAAATCAACACTGAAGTACTGAAGTAAAATACAGCAGGAGTTGCAAAAAAAAAGAATAAAGTCTGGATTGTGTGAATAGAGTTGCAATTTTTGAGCTCTCCTTAATGATGTTATTCCCTTCCCAGTAGTACTACTATGAGGTAAAACTGCATACTTTTTGTGGGATGTAGTCTGAATTTTTACATTTCCTCAGTCTCAGAAGGCTCAAGGATTAACTTTTTACAGGGCAATTTATGATACCAATTAAAGTGATACAGTAATGTATTTTACCTCTCTGACCCTTAATGCTAAGCTACCAGTGCCTATTATTTCCCTACCTTATGTATTTCGTCTTCTAGATCATGACACATACACTTCCTTCAGCTGTCATAACACTACCTGTGGTAACTCTGCAGTGCTAATATTTAATTACTGATTAGAATGTTATAGTATTTTATGGCTTTGCGTTTTCAGCATTTCAATGAAGATGAGTGGACACTCTTTTAGTCTTATCTTTTTTTATGAAAAGTACTAAATTCCAGAAAGAGGTTAGGGAAACTTAGGTGCTTTATCACATTATCATAGTATAAATCCTATAGCCACTCAACTAGCTCATTATTGCTAGCACTTTAGCTTTTTTGCAATACACTTGTTCATTTATTTGAATGACAAGAGCATATAGTATTAAACAAAAATTATAAAGAAATATATAAATAATGTTATAGGACAATATATCTATTACAAGAAAACAGTATCTATGGATTTTTAGAACGAATATAATTCTTTTTTTCCAGGGCACAAACCAGGATCTATTGAAAGCTGGAATAAAACTTTCCCTGGGGACAAGTTATCTCATAACTGCCTATTGCTTTGTCTTTACCTGATATTACTACATATTTCTAAAGTGGTGAGCCCAGGGCACCTGATACATGCTAATATCCCCAGATTGCTGCCTAAGGTGGCCTTAAAATTCTCCCACGTTATTGCAGTGTCACAAAATACAGTGATCAGGCTGTATTATGATTATGGAAATGACCAATGCAATAAGTAGAAGTTAATTGTAAAATAAGCCAATACCTGTTTCTTTCAAGGAGGAATTATGAGAACTATTTTAGGGAAAATAACTCATGAAAGTCTAGATCACCTGCTGAAGTCAAAGTACTGACTCAGGAGCCAATCAACTGATTTCTTCCTCTTCTGAAAATAGGGAGGGGAGAGGGTAGACACGGAGTCCATCTTTGTTATAGAGAGTATTTAGATAGCTTTGTTTTCCAAAAGGCATGTTGCTTTTAATCTTATCTTTATTTTTCAAGCAATCATAAGCTTCTTGTCCTGTCAAATTTGTTGAATTAACCCTGTATTTACTCCCATTGTTTTGTAGCATTAAGCCTTTAAAGTTTCTTATATAGACTTAGTCCTCTGCAAACTGAATTTTTTTATCACTGCTCCCAGTATGGAATTTCTCGCCTAGTAGTGAATTGTGTGTGTGCAGGTAAATACATTGCAAAAGGCCTTTTGTCACTGAGTGGTTTTTCATCAATAGTTTTCCTTCATAAAATGGTATAGTTCCCTACAGTTTTAATTTGGATACTCTTAAAGACAGAAAGTCTCTTTAGTCACTGGCATTTAATGATGTTTTGTATAAGAAACAGATATCAAGAATTATCTGCTGTCAGATTTTGATACAAAATGACTACTAATACAAAACCCCATTTTGTTTCTACTTCTTTCTTGCTCGCTTTGCTTATGCAGAATTCTGTCATCTGCCTGTGTCCTTTCCATTTAAAAAAAGAGTCACTTCTGTAAATATACAGACATGAGTGAAAAATCAGGCCCTTTTTTTAAAGAAATAAATTAATGATATATTAAAAACTAATTTTGTTTTTAATTTTTAAGGACTTTCTTAGCAGCTTCCTATACCATGTAGTAACCTTCAATAAAAATGCATTATCATGAAGTAGATTGTTTATATACATACACAAATTATTACTACGTGTATTATAAATTGTAATAATTGGAAAAGCTACGTATACACTACATAAAGATAAGTTTGTACTATAGAGAGAACATTTTCAAAACAGAAAAATTTTTTTATTACTGCCATTTTCTGCCCCTAAAATCTTTTGTTTGTAGAGGGGCTTTCAGATTAATCAGATATAAAAAATGTGGAAAATAATTTTCACTAGGAAATTGACAAACTGAAAAGAAACTGAGCAATTTTTATCTGAAATACTCTTATCAGAATATCAAAAAAGGAAGCTATACAGCAGCATCCTTTCTAAGGAAAAATTAGTACAAAGTCAACAGAAATACTACATCCAAAGATATTTAGATTAAATCTTTACTTGCTTTTTCTGCTGACCAGTTACTTCTGAGTGTAGCCGTGCGTGCTGGGCTGGATAGAGGTTTTGTCTGACTATGGAGGGTCATCTCCTGCTTTGTAAAGCTTGAAAGTTTTGGGCTGCCTGAAGCTCACACTGTCTTTTATCAAATCGAAGGCATTTTGGCTTGCACTGCCTTGTCTTAAGGATAATTTCATATGAATCAGTAAAGTATTGGAGGTAAACAGAAATTTTGATGTATATTTAAGGAAGAATGTAGGAGACCTGCATAAGATGTAACAGCTAATACTAAAGTTACCTGCAGTGGCTGCAGTTTGTTGAAATTACTACTTCAATAATAGTCTGTTCACTGGCTTTCATTGCCATTGTTCAGCTATCTATGTTTTTGAGAGCAACAGAATAGAAATCTGTTTCAAGCATTATAATTACTGGTACAGTACTGGAAGTTTTCTGGGATTCAGTAATAAAGTTAATATGTGAGGTGTCATGCAGGGAGAAAAAATGGAAATAGATAAGACAAACGTGAAAACCCTGCTGAAAAGAGTGCTGGCAACTCCGAGCAAACACAGGAGAAAAGAATGGGAAATGAGAGGAATACTATTCAGTTTGTAGTGTTGAAATGGAAAAGAATGTGTGAACGAATCTGTGACATGGAATATGACAACATATGGTTTGAATATAGATTTTTTTTTTTTTCCCCAGAAACTCTGATACATTATTCAAGACAGAGTAAGTTTTGTCAAAATAGGAAGGGTAGATGCAAAAGAATACCGTCAGCCTGTTGGATAGGGCTAGGCTTTTTCAAGAAGGAAAGTTGTTCAACAGAGAACACTAGAAATTAATAAAAAAATCATCTTTGTTGAAACATTCGAAGATATATTTCAGAAAATTTTTGGAGATGACTGAATACACACAGCTTCACCAGTTTTTCATCTGAAAATGTGTCAGGAACTGAGAAGTTTATATAGGGTAGCTGGGAGGAGAAATGCTGCTCCCTCATGCTTTCTACTGCTTGCAGGGCACATTTTTTGACTCTAGGTTACTGGCAGTCTGCTGCTAACAAGCCGCCTTCTGGAGTGTCTTGCCCATGGAGCTGGGGTATCCAAGGTGAAGAATGACCCTTCTATTCTGAGGGGAAGGATAGGTTGCATTTTTTTTTTTTTTTTCCCATGGTGATATATGATTTTTTAATTTATTTTTTTCCCAAAATATTTGTAACAGTGGTAGTTCTACAGAAGTTATCAATGTTGCTTAATTATGGAGAAAACCAGTATAAGGTGCCCTTTTGGTGATGTGCCCATTGAACAGTGGAAGCTTTTTTGATTTAATTTAATAGGTGTAATGTATCTTGATTTTTAAATAAACTTCAGAGTACTGCCTTCAGAAGACAAACAGATCTTCATGTTACAAAAGCTGTCAAAAGTTAAAAATAAAACCCAAACTAGCAACACCCAGATTTTGTACACTAATGCAGAAAGGGTTTGTATATAAATCTCTGCTGTAGACCCAAGTGTGCTTTCATTTTACTTAGTTGTCTTCAGTAAATTAATTACATTCCTAGGAGGGAATGAGCTTTTGAGCCTTTTGTCTTCTTCCTATCTATTCTTCTTCCTATCTGTGTTTTTCCCATGTATTTTAAAGCCTAAAAGCCTATGTTGATGTCTCCATAAAGAAGTTTTTTTGAGATAGTGTTAGATACTAAAGACTAGTGTCGCTGTTGGGGAAGGGAGGTGCATAAAATGGAGGTTTAGCATATTCAAAATAAACAGCCTAGCACAGGTTTAGTAAAAATCACTGTCTCTGGAATAAAAAATTACTGGTGTTACTTGATTACTTTTTTTTTTTCCCCTCACACCAACAGCCCAAATCTCAAAGTTTTGATTTAGTCTGTTTTTAACAGTCTGTGTTACTTGTAGCTGACCAATTTGATATTCTTCAGAATAGCCATAATGGTATTTAAACACCTCATAAAGTGACATGTAGACATAAGATTTTCAAAATTAGATTTACTTTGTTACCTTAGTTTTTACAAGTGATTTTCAGCCTTTAATGTTTCATTCTCCCTTTAAAAAAATCAACTCTCTAGCTCAGTTTTTTATAAAATAGCATAACTATGGCAAACTATTTTTTTGCTTATTTAACACATACCATGCTTGGGTGACAGCGAAGGAATACAAAACCCCCACAAAATATAATGTTACTTACACTCTTTTCAACAAATAAAAGCTAGTAAATTCTTTGTTCTCTGTAATTCTGCTATCTGCGTTTATCTGGCTATCTGAGTGGCTTTCAATCTAATATTAAAGGCTTTGCACAAAATCTAGCTCTTTCTCTTGCTCTTTTCCCATTTTTGGGAATCCTGTTTTATGAGGCTACTTAGTTTTGTTTTCTTATGTGTAAACAGATACATATTCGTTTCACATACAAGATGAAACAAAGGAAAAGGTATAAAAAAAGTGTTTGCCTGCACTAGAACTATGTATATTTGATTCCCTTGCTGAAGACCTATGCCACTACTATAGCATCTTCTGCTAAGATGGCATTTAGTACCTTTGTGGCCCAGCCTGTGAATGCAGTAGAGGTAACTAATATAACTAATAGAACTGCAGATAGCAGTGTAGTGTTTCAGTTAGAGACAAAAGATTGACTGCAATTTGAGTTTACCTTCATTCTGTCAGGCTGTTGTCAAAAAACCATAAATACTGTTTATTTTTATTGTTTTATTTGTCTCAAAATGAGTTGACAACTTCGTGCTCTGCCCTGAGTACGGAAGAGACTGAGCTTCCTCTTCCCTGAAGAGAAGGAAAGGGCAGAACAAAGTCATGCATGTCCTTTATTACAGTGATGTAGGGAAGAAATGAGAACCTTTGTGCCTTTTTCTGTACAATGCTTTTCCTCGTTTTATCAAGCTTAGAAAAAAATCCTCTTGTTCAATTTTTCTTTTTCCTCTCTGGTGCTTTTTTTCCTTATTGCTTTCTATTCACCTATTCAGAAAATACAAATGAAAGAAAGGGAAAGGAAATGTGAGGAAATGGCAAGTGTCATGTTTTAATTCAGAGGGGGTGAAAACTGTAAAATACTCTTCCTATGAATGTGCTTTCTGTTTGTGTTAATGTTCTTGTTGACAGCAGCTTAGGAGGGTTGGGTTTTGGTTTGTTTTGTTTTACTTCTTAAGTTTTCTTGTAGTCTAGTCTAAAATGGATATTCTGGGAAAGTGCTTGAACCATAGATTATTTGCCTAACAGATTAAGTAAAATCATAGCAATGAATTACTCTTTAATTTATGCAAATTGAATTTTCTTGTTTCATTACTTTTAAAAGTGACATAACACAGCAAATCACAACTCCATTAACTAATGCAGTAGGTTTATTTCCTTCTATGTCAGAATTAAAGCAATATTTTTGTTTGTATTTTTAAAAAGATTATTTAAGACAATACTTGAATTTTGTGCATTCTGAAAGATTCAGTATCAGAGCTGTTGGGTGTTCAAAGATAATGAGTGTCATATATAAAAATGGCTTTGCTTTAGTTCAGTAACTTAACATGTAAGGTTAAGTCCTGGCCTTATTCTCCATTAGAATTATGCTATTTTTAGTAATAACACAATATACTTTGAGACGTGCATTGGGAGTGCTTTATGAAATGAAATTTTCTAATGAATGTACTCAAAATGGCTGGGGTTTTTATTTGTTTGATAATTTGGGTTTTGTTTTAATAGAGGAAATTCCAACTTACAACAGTTTTTTATCTTGGTGTCTTACAGTGAATTTAGGCTGTTTACTGAAACCTTACAGTTTGTCTGCTTGATACTCCATAGCTTGATGTTTAACTTGTCAGGTGATTTATAAAGCCTTTTAAAGAAGCTCTGACTCTTTGAATGCTTTTTGATTGGTTCCTAGTTTGGCTTCTGAGTTAAAATGTTTCTTTCATGCTTCATACAAATGTTCAGCAAAGTGTCCTACTGGAAAAAAAAAAAAAATTTTTCAAAGTTTCAAATTTAATACTGGGTTTGAATGTTTGCTTAGTGTGCTGGTAGGAGTAATTAAAGATTGTATCCAATGGGTAGCTGCTGTTCGCCTCACATAGTCAGGTCTCAAAAGACATTCAACAAGCTCAAAACAAATTTTCAGATCTTATTTATGTCTCTTTTTAAAGAATATGCTGCTATAAAGGTGCCTCATATTTTGATATCTATGACGTGATACAAAACTATCTTCACTATATATTTTCTATAATAATTTAGATAAAAGTAATTTTTAATAAGCTTTTAATCTACATGCTGGAGCAATGTGGATCACCAGAAGGAGTGAGCTCTGATTCATAAATGGTACAACACAGATACTGTTACCTTAAATGAAAGTTGTAAGCAGATGTTTAATTGTAGGTTAGTAACTTTCTTTGAACTATTTTCAAGTCAAATAATTTTAAATATTGCATTGCTATGATATGAAGAGGTTTATTCTATTAAAAGGAGTTTACTATCCAGAATGTAGCCCATATAACAACAGCCACCACCTTTGTTTTAATTCGTGTTTCTATGGTCTCTGGTTTCTAGCTGCCTACTGTTCTTCTGATTTTTGCTTTGTGGTGCTCTGTGTGTGATTATTGTGAAGATACAACAGATTTTTAGAACTCTAAGGAAGAAATGAGCAGAAGGCTTATTTTTTTACCCCGTGGCATTCAAGCATTGCTAAACACATATAACATCATCTGAAAGTACATGAGATATCCTATGCTTGCACATGCAAAGCCTTTAGTCCATATTCAGAGACATCCATTAAAGTAGCAGGTTTGTTGCTTTTGTTTGTTGCTTGACTGTATCTCTGGAGATCGTGGTATATGATCACAGTAGTTGTCATCTTTTAAAATGTTCCTGAAATGGTAGACTTCTGAGCTCAGCACTTTAGTGGACAAAAAAGTACAGATTACCTAGGCAAGATACTTGGTTGGTAGGTGAGGTATCCTGCTTACCTTATCTGAAAGTATTAATGCAAAACATAGATGTAAAGAGTATCAATGCATATTATGTATTCGAAGTTATATAAATAGCTTTGGCTTAAGTTACAGGGAGGGGGAAAGCTGTAGACTTGGTGTTTGCCATGGTTACAGAGGCATGCTAATTGTAGTTCACTGGAGGAAAAACTGCTTTCGTGAGGATTGTGTTCTGCTAAGAAAAGTATATTAAGAATATAAAGGATGTTTTTCTTTCAAAGAACTCCTGTAATCTCTCTTAACATAAATGGAAATCTTGGCCATCTATCTATATTGATGAAAGAGCATATTCCTAAAGCAGGTAATTTTGTGTGCTTTTTATTTTCTTTCTTATGTTAAATTTCAAGGCACATCAGCCTGAACTATAATTTTGAAAGTTGTTTGGTAGAATTCCCCAGTAATGCTAGAGAAGTCAAAGTACAGAGTAGCATCTTATTTTTATGTAACTTAAAAAAAAACCAGTTTTGAATGTATTCTGTATTGCTAATAGCGCTGCTGTATGACCTTCATCTTTGCTTGAATTGGCACTGTTGTCAACTACGTAAAAAAAAAATAAAATAAATAAAATTAGGCATTGACTTTGCACTCATCATGAACTCTAAAGTTAGGCTTGAAAAATTTAGGAGAATGGGGTACTAAAAGAATGGAAAAGAAGAGGAGATGCATATGGGGTTAGGGGGCAGAGTGGAATGAGACTACTGTTCAGATAGTCTAAGCAAGCTTGATTATGATACACTTATGATAATAGATGGTTTTGTGGATGTGACTTGCTTTAGAATTACTGTGAATGCTTCTGTGCAACCATCCTTAAAATCGGCAAATTTTATGGATTTTAATGCTAGCATGCTTGAAGTTTAACTCTTAGAATGCATATTATAGGACGCAGTAGTCACAGATCATTAAAATCTTTCAAGAAAAGCATGCTGGGTCTGAAAGGAAACATTCCATGTAAAGAGGCTTGAGAAAGGATTGACCTTAAAAAAAAACCCAACCATTTAGAGAACAAGGAATGCAACTAGAATTAAAGAGCAGGTAGGAGATAGTAGTAGTGCAAAACTACAGTAGTAGGAGATACAGTAGTAGTGCACAAGGAAACAGTAAAGCAACACAAAAAAGAAAAAAAATATGGGGAGGATAAGTAAATTACTTTGGATGGAACACTGTCTTCATATCTTACACATGTAGCAGTATTTTATGGATTTGTAGAAAACTAAAATAACTCAAAGTGTCGAAGAGAACTACTTGAAAGAATCATGCTTAATCGTACTGGATTTCATATCAGGTCCAAAGCTGAACCCTGAAAAATACAGATATGCCCAGCAATCCTATTTTGCTTCAGCATGAAACTGGCTTCCCTAAGCACCTGATGTGTTTAAAAGTGATAGAATGCCTTTCCTGCTTACAGACTAGGTTGTTTTAGTTTCCTGTTCTTCTTCTTCAGTGTTATTTTTCCTCTAGTGAAAATCTCTACATCCCAGGAAAATGAATAGTGAGTGGAGGCAGAGTACATTCAAATGAATCCCGTTAAATATAACCCCAGGTTGTACACTTCAAATGAGATGGATTTTCCAACCCATCATTAAGGCACACTGTGACTTAGGTCAACATAATGAGTAGCAGTGCTGGAGGCTGTGTCTGCAGTTTTGGTCTAAACCTTTTCATAGTGTACTTATTGAATCTGGCAACTAAAGGAGTATAAATAAGAGGTAATAGGAATTATACATTAATTTTCCTTCTTTGTTTAAAGCAAAGTAAAGCTAGTTAGATGATGATTCAAATTAAGTCAGTTTGTATATGTTTGGCGAAGTGCATAATTGTTTACCTGTGCAAGAGTGCTTTCTAATTCCAACAAGAGTTCTCTTTGGTATTAGCCATGATGTTTTTTATAAAAATTGTTTGGAGTCTCTCTACATCACACCAGCTTCTATTAAATAGACGTACGTATGCACACGTGTGCACATTCACACACTCATTCTGAAGATGCTTGAAAATAAACTAGGATTTGATGCAGAACTACAGTGCAATTGCCTGGGTTGAAGGGGAATAAACAATTCCATTATAACATTCCTTGTAAGTTATCCGAGTGCAATCAAAATTTATTAAACTGAGGCTGTTTAAACAATTTTTTTTTAAATCAATGTGGCAAAATAGCTGAATTAATTAGTAGGAGAGGTAACATATGAGGTCTGACTATGGAGACTACAAGAACCCAGTGGTAGGTCTAAATTTATTCTTATTCATGTATTTCTCATAGAGCAATAAAAAGCAAGTTGTCCCTTTCTTGAACTGAGGAAGCTAATGAAAAGTAAAAAAAAAGCAGCCCACTCGTGTGATTTTCTATAAATGTTAACATCCTTTCTCTTATATCTATTGCATTTTTATCTCTTCAGTCAGGGTGAAAGTTGCTTGGTTTGTAACCTTTGCTTTTGAAGATTCTGAG
>JBCJKH010047771.1:0-13898 GCA_039877255.1 Loriculus beryllinus | reverse complement strand
CCCCCCCCCCCCCCCCCCCCCCCCCCCCCCCCCCGATCGCTTGTAGAAATAGTAACACATTATCCTGGCTGAATGGCTTGGGAAAACACCAAGTAAAGGAAAGAAAATACTTGGTAAAAACTGCAAAACCTGAGAAGCCCGGGTCCATGACCCAAACTGAACATCCCCCCACATCCCTGGTACAGGTACCCACGTGAATTGCATGAGGACTCTTAAAAGCAGTTGACAACTGCCCTGGCTGAGAGACCACCACACCCGGTTTTGATTTTACCAACCTCTGAACTAGCAAACACATAATCAGAGAAAAATAATCGCACTCGAGTTTTTCATGTTGCTGAGGGCTTCTGTAGAATGATCCCAACTAACTCCTCTCCCAGAGCACCAGGAAGCATTTCTGCAGTACAGTAAGGAGCTGGGGTGGCAGAGGTGAAAGCAGTGATACAAGAAACTTCTCTGACTTGGTGCAACAAAATAATATTTTTATTAAAAAGTAATTATAAATGATATGTAAAGAATAAACCTCTGCCTAAACACCCCACTTCTCCAGATCATGGAACCCTCTCACCAACACCTCATCATGTAACTGTCTGCAAGGACGTATTCGGGGGTCTGCCTGGGATTTATGCTAGTTACTAAAATATTTAACACCTTTATCAATGGCCTAGAAGAAAACAGAGCATCGCTGATAAACTTCACAGATGACACAGGGCCTGAGGGAAGGGTAAATAATGACATGGAGAGAGCGCTGGTACAGGGTGACCTGATCATTTGACAGCTGGGGACAAGCAAACATGCATTTCAGTAAGGAAGGTCATCGATGAGCTCATTCATTTAAGAGGAAAAAGTGGAGGTTATACTTTCCTGATATAAAGCTTTATCCTGGGAAGCACAATATTAAAAGTACAAATGAGTCACAGAGGACTGCCAGCTACCAAGGATGGTGCTGTGGCCAAAAACCTCAGCTTTCCTGCTACCTCAGATGTATGAACAGAAAAATCACAAGGAAGAAAGAAGCCGTATCACATCTAGAGCTGCTGCTGGTTGCTGAAATAGCGTGTCTAATTTTGACATGTTGAGAGAAACCTGGAAAGAGACATGAAAATCACTGAGCAATTAGAAAGCCCCCCTCAGTGAAATGTATCACAGCAGGTCAGTCAATTTATTTTACTGAAGCTAAGGAGCTGAAAGACCTGAATGAACGGAATGGCAATAGGGAACAAAAAAGTTAGTAATAGTTTTTTCAGTACACCAGGCAAAACTATCAGAAGTTGAAGCTATAAAATGTTAAAAGAAATGAAAAAACCCAAACAACAAAACCGAATAAAACAATCAAACAAAAAAACCCACTTACAACCAGAAACCTCCCTCTGTATTTTAAACCATTGGCTAAGCAGAACTGGAATTGTTTACTGTAAATTGCAGTGAATTATCTAATGTTGGAAAGTTTATAAATTTTTCTCCTGAAAGATTTAATCTTGTAGAAATGAGAATCAATTCTGGAAAATTTTGCAGGCATTGCTACTTCCATTACTGAATTAGACCATAGTGGTCTCTTTATAATCTGCCCTGATCAATAATATAAAGTGTGCAGCTGCTCGTAAACAGCCAGAGGGAAGAGATGTATTTTCCTTTTATTTATATAATTTCAAATACTCTCTGCAGATTTCACCTGGATCTGTTTCTTCCCCTGGAAAAATAGCCCTGCATAGAGTAAGAGTCACCCAATGAAAACATTACAAATGAAGATACAGAATCATTCATTGCCAGCACCTATCTTTTTTCGTTTTCACTGCTTCACCAGTGTGCCTCAGTGGAACTGAGCTGATCAGTTCAGCTACACAACAGTGTCGTTTGGAATGCTTTACTGTGCAGAAATGGTGCCAGTTTGCACATGAAAGCACAAAGGAAATAATCCCTAGAGGGAATAAACCTTAAATGCTGTTCCTGCTTTTTGCAAAACTGAAGCTTCTTTGATGGCAGAGCTCAGTCACATGCATTAGTACCTTTAGCAGAAGTTCTCAGGCACTGAGAGAGAATTTAACACCAGAGTGCTGCAAATGAAACAAAGAAACAAAACCTTAGTATGTTGGAAAAAATTGTGTCATACAAAATTTGTGTCACTTGAGTTCTCAGAGTCTAAGGAATTAAGAAAACATTTGTAGGAGGCAGCACCATATTAAATTAACTATATAAAATGAAGTTTACATAGGATGAGAATTGAGAAATGAAAAAACATTCTTCTTATATGCGCAAGTTACTGATCCAGGCCTGAAAAAGGTGTTCAAAAGTCTGCATTTTTCTTCCAATACTACTAGTTAATTTACTACAAGATATTGCCTCTCCTCTCCCAAAAATATGCTCTTTGCAATAATAAAAAGGGCAGTTTCAGGTTTTGTGTTTTAGTTACCATCTGTGAACATTTCAAATAGCCAGAATGAGCAGAAAATCCCATGGATTCCCCTCAGTCCTCTTTATACAGTCACTCTGGTTTTATTTCTGCCTTCTATATTTTTCTGTCTGTGGTACAGAACATGTTAGGCTAAGAAAACTCTACCCTCATTATAATTTTTCAGAGAGAAGACCTTCTAGATGTGTTTCTTCCTAATATGATGAATAGAACAGATTTGCTTTAATGATGCCCACTTGTCCTCTAAGTCAGCGGTCCCCAAAACATTTTGTCATGCACCTCATCAGTAAAGACATTTTGAGCATGCATCTCTATTATATGGTGGGGTTT
The DNA here is from genome assembly GCA_039877255.1 of Loriculus beryllinus. Classification (NCBI taxonomy): domain Eukaryota; kingdom Metazoa; phylum Chordata; class Aves; order Psittaciformes; family Psittacidae; genus Loriculus; species Loriculus beryllinus. The sequence goes on along the minus strand of JBCJKH010047771.1, from coordinate 11,161 downwards.
TTTTTCATTATATACATGTACTACTGCACTAATATATTATATACATTAGAAAACATACACAGAAATATAAATTGAACAAAGATGAGCTAAAGAGGAAATAAACACCACTTCAAAAATATTTAAGTGTATAAAAATTATTTTCTTCCCATACCACACATTGTAGATTGCTGTTCTTGGCATGAAACTATTTCAACCTACCCCAGTGCATTGTCTCAGTGCCACAATTTTACTTGAATCAGTTTCCTGCTCCTCTTTGTGCAGAGGTGAAACTTCTGTTGGTTAGCACGCATCTGGTTACCTCTGAGCCTGCCTTCACCTAAGTTACAGCATAGTAGGGCAGTTTCAGCCAATTTGGTGGCGGGTTTTTGGTTGTTTTTCTTTAAATTAGGCCTGTGAATCTCTGTTCCTTACCCAACATTTTTGAAGTGCAGTCATTTAGAAACTACTACACTTTCTTTTACAGCCAAATGAACCTCTGTTCCTTCTCAGAATTTGTAATCATTAATACTTTACAGATACGTAGCTCATTTTATTTAAATGCCTGTGTTTATATAACAACAGATGTGCAAGTTGGAATAAAACCACATTTAAGCTACTAGCAAAATAGAGAATGTAAAAAAAATAAAATTAAAAAGAAACCCAACCAACCCCAAACCCACACCTTGCTACCAGAAATTGCAGAAATTTGTAAGGAGTGTGTGACAGACTAAATCAACAACCCTTCATACTTCCTGTGCAGATAGTTCTGCTGTGCATCTCTTCTACTAATCTTGGCATGACATTAGAAGGCTACCATAATACATGTATCACTCTGAAGAAAGACATGAAATATTTTCCTGTGGTACTGCTGGAAATACTTCAGCATTTCCTGTCGGGAATAGTTAGGGAACGGTACAAACCCTGACATGACAAACTTCACAAGTGTGTTTGAGAAAGGTTTACCAGGGAAGCATACGCTCTAAAGCTTAACTGGCCAAATACACAGTCATGATTACAGAATCGGCTGTGAGTGTGTGGTTACAAAGGCTCCAGGTTCACTCTCAGGTTCAGAACTACTCAGCACCCAGTGGCTGCATCTTCTCAGAGGTGTGTCAGAGTAGCCCAGATGGCAGAGCATACACTCAAGCCATGCCAGTAGCTGTTGCTCCACCAGAAAATTTTGTTTGGCAAAAGGGTTTACATGTATCTGTTGAGGTGTGGGAGGAAGAAAGTGCTGTGGAAATCTAGGAAGGGGTGAGGAGAGCGTGGAAGCTGTTCTCCTAATGACAAAACATCTCACTACATCTCTTGGATCTTAGCACTTCATGTGTTGCCCTTTCTGGAATATCTATACAGAAGTGCTGTAAGGGGAATTTCCGTGTCCTTAATATTTTTGAGTTTGGCTCAGGGAAATGAGCGCTGGGAAGAGAAAGACCCTGTATGATGCCCCAAGCGAATCAATAGCACATAAAAATCCCACAAGGCTTAAGACTATTGACAAATACATCCGCTGCTGCTTCACTTGGGTAATTATAGATCTTTTATTTTAGTATTTTTTATTTTAGTATTTCAGTATTTTTTATTTTATTTTATTTTAGTATTTTTTATTTTTACAGATTTTTTATTTTAGTAAGTAAGGCTGTTAAACTACAGGGAGACAACAAACTGAGGAACCCCCAACACAAGAGTACATGGGCATATGAAAAAGCTTTATGGGTCCATTAAGCTTCTTAAAAAATGACTCACTGTTTTGTCTGCTCTGGGATGGTGAGAGGAAGGGAGTGAATTTCAAGGAGTATGCAGTAGTCTGAGATGGAGGCAGAGAATTTTGTGCCTTATTTCTAAAGTTTGTGACTGCATGTAAGCTGCCAGGAACTAAGTGAAGAGTAAAATAACACATAGATCCCTCTTCGGAAGAGAGACAGAACTACTATACCTCAGACTGCAGGGTTCAAGTGATCTGCTACTCTAATACTGATGGAAAGAGAATGTCCTAGTGCTTCTTGGAAGAAAGAAAACCTGAAATACATTCTTCGAAGCAGAAATAAGCAAGGATGAAACAAAACTCATCTCTGCACTGAATCCATAAAAAAGCATTTCTGTCATCTGTAAGATACTTGGGCATACACAACCTTAGATGAAAAGTGGGTATACCTTCTGTAATTTTCTGATGGCAAAACAATGATTTTTAGCCTGTGCTTGCTTACAGGTTCATACATCTATGGCATACCAATTGCTATGTCCTCACCTGATCCAATTGATCCAACCTGGTCATTTATGGTTTTTTTTAGAGGTTTTCTGGATTTAGAAATCTCATGTTTTAACAAATTTGTGTTATCAGTTCTTGCCCAACAGGTGTCAAGTCTGACAGCAAATGGGGTGGGGAAACAGAGAAAGCTCTGAATTTTTAGCAACTGTAGTACCTCCTGGATTCAGAAACTGAACAAATGTGGAGCAAGGGGTTAAGCACCTCATTGGAAAACTGGTACTGGACTTCTATAAAGCTGACTACATCCATTTTATTAAGTATTTCACATCATTCTAAATGCCAACAATTGATAGAAACATTTCCTTCAAAGAAACCAAGGTACAATGTTTTAAAGTGCACAGTTAAAAACTTCCAACAGCACTGGGATACCTTGGCTGTGTTCAGTATCTCATACTCTGTCATCTCTCTTGTTGAATGTTACCATAATACTGCTTGTCATAAACATAGTAAGTCAGTACCATAACATATCCAGGATGCATACTGTTCTAAAGTCAAATGACTGTCAGAAACCTTTGTATTTCCTGATTTTTAAAGATTCTTATCTTTCTTCTCTTTTGCACTTAGCCTTTGAAGGTTTTGAACTAGCTTTCATGACACCCACAGATGTGCTGACTAGAGGCAGAAGTCATCTTATCAGTAAGCTATAAAATGCATGGAAACAAATCTTGAACAGCAATATGAGTTTTAATGTTACTCACAGCCTGGTAAGATAAAGCACATTCAACACTGCCAATGAAGAAGGAGTCAGCAAATATATAACTCTGAGTCTACTTTTTGAGAAATAAGCTGATAACAGCTTGCATGCAATCTATTAAAGAGCAAAACCCACATCGTTTTACTGGGCAGCAGTTGACTTTAGTTCTATGTTCCCTTCTCCTAGCTTTGTCAGGGAAGAAATAAGCTGGAACACAAATCCATTCTGTAACTAAATTAAACGAAAATTAAGGGATCCAGCAGAGCTACATTAATCCTGCATTCTCTCTTCCACTCGGGGTGGTTTCTTAATGTGAAAAATGTATCTGCATACACTACTTCATCCCATGTCTCCGGGTTCCAGTCAGGATCAGATACAAGGGCACAGACTTGTGCCCCCCCTGCCTTTGTGCCTTTTTTATTGCTCCGTTTTTTTCTTTTCCCTACATCTCTCACCGTGCTCTGCAGTGGTTACAAATGCCTGCCTCTGCAACAGCACTTCTGCTTTAACCTGCTCCAGCTCTGAAAGTAAATACTTGTTGCTCCAACTCTGTATTCTAACTTAACATGCCTTTGTAGGCAAATAGCAAACAGCCTCCCATGCGTCCAGCATGGCTCAGTCGCTCCTTCGAGCAGGTATGGGGGTTTGTACAAACTCTAACACTCCGATGGGGTCCTTGGATCCCCACAGTTCAGGTCCTACATTAGCGCAACTTTCTATTTTATCCCACAATGTGCTTTACAGTTCCTGTGTCCACCCTGGTCGCTCCACAGGAGGAGCCACAGCCTAAGGCACTTTCTTACGAAACATGACAGTATATTACACAAAAACTTCAACCCTAGACTGACAACAAAAATACACAGAACAGTGTCTCTTAGTGCAGCTACGTGCCTCACTGACCAAGCCCTGCCCTCAACACACACATACAAGGCATCTCTCAAGCACACTCCACACTACTACAATACTTAGAACACAGATAAAATCCAACTAGACAAATAACTATTAATGATGCAATCGCAACATACAGTACAGCATTAACCATATCATGTTGTCAATACCAAAATCGGTACCATAATAATCTGCAAAACTAGGTCAAATATCGTCAAGGCACAGAGTTCCAAACAAATTCGAATGTGTACCATTCAGGTGCTAGCAGTCTGTTATATGCCTTGCCTACAAGATTTCTATATCTCAATTTACAGAAGGCTCCAAACAAAAGGTTAATGCATCAAAATCCAAACTCCAAACAAACTCCTGTGCAGGATGTCTCCTATGACTTACGGAAAGTTAACCAAAACAAAATCACACTTACAAAAGAATACCTTCTTAAACATGGTCCTTGTCTGCTCTCACAGGGATCCAAATGAGTCGAGGGGTCCCTCTGGGAAAAATTCCTGAGAGCCCTAGTGAGCCCCTTCCTCAGTGGGTCCTGCAGCCGAGCAGAGAGGGTCCCATCTGAGGTACCAAACTGATTTGAAGAACTCGTCAAGAACTCACAAACAAAGTTGGCAAGCAGGCATTCTTTATTGCAGTGCTGGGAGACATGGGGGATAGCTCCTCTTAACACTCCTTGTCCCAGCATCAGTCAGGCTGTGATTATATTGTTGCTTAACATACACATTTATTATATTTCCAGTAAATGACATACATATTCGTAACATTTCCCAGAACTACTTCACATAGGTTTACACCTATTTTCACATGTGCACAACAACGTGGTAGTGGTCTTTGGGACCCCTGGTGGTCATTTTCATCATCTTCATCACTTTGGCTGAACTTCAGGTTTGGAAAGTCCTGTTTTCAAGCTGCCCACCACTAGTCCAGTTCTAACTTGTCATTGTGAAACATATATCCAAAATGTTTCCTTCTTGCTATTATTATTCGCCATCAAGGTCAGTGTTGCTTAGCTCCAAAGCAGAACTAAATTTACTTCTGTACAAAAGAGTATATTTCATTTTTACTTCCCTGTTTCAGCAGAGTGAATCTGTGTGCATCCAGACTAAACTGGAGGGGCTAATTTACTCTCCATGCAATGTGGAGTTGCTGTTTGCCTGTGCAGAGACACACAGATGTGTTCTACCTGCCCAGGGCTCAAGCATGCTGTGTAAGCAATCTGCTCAAAGCTATGAGAATCCTTAAGATATGCATTGTCTGTGAACATGCAGGTGGGAGTGGGAGGAAGGAGAAAATTAATTTATCTGCAGAATAGAGGAAGGATGCTGAAGACCAGTAGCAGAAGTTTCTTTTACATTAGTATGCCTTGACAAAACTGTAACGAATTCAGTAGCTCAGAAAGTGAGACTTTTCATTTGATTTATGGATCACTGAAAGGGCTGTTTGTTAGGTAAGACACAGACGGAGAAATATTGATATTGCAAATGAAAGATGAAGGGAATCAGAGCTCTTTAAGAGAAGCATAACAACATCACATAACAACATACATAACAACAGCTCAAGAGCCTGTGAGCGGCACAGTCAGAGGAGAAGGAACAGAAACTTCTCTGGAGACCAGGACTTTGGAAGATAAGGGAACGGCAGAGGTGGCAAGTCACATTTCAAATTGCAGAGTATGTAACACACAGGAAATCTGTCCTCTATGTTTCTAATCCATTAATAAAGCTAAGTGCACAGAGCTGGGGGAACTGGAGGAGCTGCAGGGCAGGCAGGGAGTGCTGACAGAGCAGTGGAGAGCTGTGGACTGATACAGAACAATTCACTACAAGGCAGAATGGGTAGGGTAGTTTTAAATTTTTTTCCTGAAATATTTTCATACAAGAGAATTACTCTCAACAGGAAACAACAATCATAAACAGAGAAAGAAAGTATAAAACCCTCGAAGCCTCAGAAAAGTTGATTTTTTTTCCAAAAAGCAATTTACACAAAATGTTTTGAGAAACAATAAAGGATGTGGCATCTGAATTCCCTGTCTTCTTCTGAGTTGGTTCAGTCTCAAACCTTTGCAAACTAGCAATATTCTGCCCTAAAAAATCAAAAGTTCAGAATCTTGAAAACTATCTTACCTCCCCCACCATAATAAAAGGAAACCCCAAACCTGGTTTGCTTATACAGGCAAATGCAACATGAAGATATCATCAGTAAAACTAAACCTGATTTAAAAAAAAGAAGTGTTTATTCTGAAGACAGGGTTTTGACTAATCAGAGACTATCATCACTTGCCCTCTGCCTAAGTGATTGCATAGAAGTATATAAATTACCCCCCACAAAACCACTTTTCTCCTCCCCCCTTTCTGCACTCCTCCCCCCTCACTCGCTATCATGTTTTTAAGACCTTGAGGGCGAGGGTAGAGGAAGCTCAAAGCCTTCTTCAGAGCAGGGATGGGGACAGCTTGGCCAGAAATGGAACTCACTCAGTTTTCACCCATGACTACAGTCACTTTCAACTACAACTACTACTACTACTACTACTACGATGACAACTGCCCGTATCAGAACCTGCAACATATGTCTACTTTTCTCCCTATCCTGTACACTGCTCTGTTCCTGGTGGGCATTGTCGGCAACTCCATCCTGATAGCAGCCTTGGTCTTCAAGCGACGGGTCCAGAGGCTGATTGACATCTTTATCATCAACCTTGCTGCATCTGACTTCATCTTCCTCATTACGCTTCCACTCTGGGTGGACAAGGAGGCATCGGACGGGAGCTGGAGGGTAGGAGCTTTCCTCTGTAAAACTAGTTCCTATGTCATCTCAGTCAACATGTACTGCAGCATCCTCCTCCTCACTTGTATGAGTGCTGACCGGTACCTTGCTATCATGCATCCCTCTATTGCTAGACGGTTCAGAACAAGATCCTATTGCAGTGGACTCTGCATCTGTGTCTGGTTATTATCCTGCTGCTTAGGAATGCCAACCCTTTTGTCCAGAGAACTGAAGAAGCACTATGGAAAGACTTACTGCACAGACAAAGCCATGACAGAAGCCAAGCAGGTTATATCACTGATGCTTTTAATCCTGGCCTTCTTCTTCCCACTGTTGAGTATCTTAACCTTTTACTGCTCCATCACCAAAAGGCTCTGTGTGCATTATCAGAGAACTGGGAAACATGATAAGAAACTGAGAAAATCCATCAAGATTGTCTCCATTGTAGTAGCAGCTTTTGTTATCTCTTGGGTTCCCTTCAATCTTTTCAAGCTTATGGCCATCCTTTTGGGACTCATGAAGCAGCCTGACTGTTTTCCTGACATGGTTGCCCAGCTGGGTATGAAGGTGAGCAGCCCTTTTGCTTTTGCCAATAGCTGTGCCAACCCTTTCATTTACTATTGCTTTGACAACTACATCCGCAGAGCCATGCTTCAGTGCCTGTGCCCATGGGTGAAAAGCAGCAGCAGTGGCAGCAGCCTGGATACTATGGACACTCGCCTGAGCCACTCATCCAATTTTATTGCTGGGGAGAATGCCACTAGGAAGAGGAAGCACTCTGTGTCCCTCTGACAGGGAGCTGGGACTGCAGAGGAAGGAACTTCTCTCTCCAAATACAGCAGGCAAATAATATAGTGAGAGAAGCTGAAAACAAAAGGAGAGATTAACGACAAAGGCGCAAATGTAATGCAGCTTGCACTTCAGGTGGGAGGAACTGCTTCCCTTTAAATGCAGATCAAGGGAATAGGAAACGTTAACCACAGGTTATGGTTCAGAGTGATCCCTGTGTCACTGAATGGTGTAAAGCTGAAACCATTGTGCCAAGAAATATCCACAAATGCTTATACCAAAACCCCAACCCCAGCACAAGTGCTACAAACTAAGAAGAATCATGTGACTCAGATAAAGCTGCTGTGAGGCAAGCTTTGAACTTTTATATATGTATGTATATATATTTGTATTCTGTGAGGAGCAAGAAAAATAACACAAGTGTTTCTTCTCCCTGGTTCCTAGCTCACCAACAAACATGTCACATTGGCCTCAAACCAGCCTGATAAATTATGGGTGTTTGGAGGGTTTCTGAATTTAGAAATCTAATGTTTCGATGGATTTGTGTGTTACCAGCTCTTGCAGCTTGACTCCTGTGCATTTTTCTTTAAGTCTCAGCTCCTTACTATGGCATTAAATCTTCAGCCCGATTTCTGATTCCAGAAAAAAGCTAACTTGAAGGCAGAGAAACTAGAAAAGACGCAAAAGCAGTATTTCATTTAACCTTTCTCTTAGAGGCAAAAAACCCAACAACAACAAAAACCACTCGTGGGTTTTGAGACTTTTTTGAGGTTCTGACACAATTTCTGACTGCTTGGGTTGTTCGTACAGTGGTGCAACAGACCTGCAGACCTCCTAAAAGGTTTTAAATGGAAGACAGCTACACCAGCCAGCATAACTCATAAGAAACAGAGAACGATGGGCAAAGCTTGAAGACCTCACTACTGTCTGGACAGCAGGGAAGAGAAAAGGTCAACAGAACAATGGAAGAGGTATCTCTCTGATGTACCTGCAGCACAAGTGCATTCAGTATAGCTTTTCTTTTCACACCTCTGTATTTTCTAAACATCTGTAAATGGGGACGACTATTTTGGGAGTTACAAATAAATCCTGGTATTTGCATTTGTTCTTGAGCTTTGCAGTCGTGTTTAATGCAGGCAGAGAAATGAAAACAGACCTTACCCAGCCGCAGGGCAAACCTGGAAACCAAGGCATGGACGTCCTGCCCAGTTCCCCAGCCAGTTCCCTGCTGTGCCCACAGGCTCACACAGCAAACCCTCATGAGAGCTGTAGAGAGCTGGCACTGCAGGGTCAAGCGAGGCAAAAGTGTCTTTCAGCAGTTCCTGGTGCTGCTGTGTGCTCTCTGGAACACAGTAAAGGTACTGGGATATGTGCCTGGGCTATAAGGGGGACATCACAGGGACACAGGAACTTTTTTGCTCTCCGCTCCCTTCACCGCATGCATATTTTTCTCTCCCCTCTTCTAAAAGATTTTGGTTGCCTTCCTCCACGTGACAGACTTTTTTTCCCCACACCTAACGACCAAACTGCTTCAGGCTTACAAATGCATGAAGAGCATCAACTGTGTTTTCAGACCTTCCAGTGTCTGAAAATAAGAACAGTGTCAGTTCACATTTTAATCCTGTTTGCAGTGTCCCGCAAAAACTACTGTCTCAATAGCCTCGTATCAATCTCTTATCCTCCCTTCACCTTTACTAGTACATGAAATTTATTTTAATTACAAAAAGAAGCCTAAGACTTGCATTTCAACTAACTTAAGATTTTTATTACAGAAAAAAAATCATACCTTAGTAAGTCAGATCTCACTCATTATTTCCTTAATCCACACCCAAAGCAGAACTGTATCTTTGGAATATAATCAGTCTACAAGACTTAAAATAAAATCTACGTTAGGGCTGTCACTTTCTTTATTTGGCTTTTTTTTTTTTTTTTTTTTTTTTTTTGATTTTTTTGGTTCTTGGTTTTTTTATTTTTTTCCTTCGTTAATTAATACTTCAATAATTTAATACCTCAAAATGCCAGATCAAATTGGAACGATGTCTAAGGAACATCTACCAAGGTCTCCTCCCACTGCCTAAAGCTTTAATACAGGCATTTGGGGAAAAAACCCCAAACTGATCAAAGGTTTGAAGAGAATTATATATAGGGGGTTTGAAGAGAATTATATATAAATTATATATAAATTTATTTATATAATAGAATATATCATTTATATATATAAATTCCACAGCAAATGCTCCCCATGAGCAAGAAAAAATACAGAAGAGGCAACTAATTCAACAAAGCAAACCCCTCTGGATGCTTTTAGGCACTCATCCAAAAGACTGCACCCTAAGAAGGTGCTTATTTCGCTCTTGTAAACAGCGAGACATCTATCTCACATTCTCACAACAGTGTAAACATTATTTTACATTATTTTTTTCCAAAGAAAAGGCAGCCTAAGCTTGAACAAACTTACTACTGAGATTTTCACTATTCCATGTTAATATTCATCATTTGTTTGTTAGAACTCACACAGCTTAGAATGATACCCAACTTATGGTTACTTTAAGTATTTAATGTGGTGGACTTGTGTAATGTAACAGGATGCCTATTTTATCTGTGTTAAAGGAATTTAATGACTGTAAAGTGGCTTGCTATGTGACATGGAATTACTGCAATTCTGGTACGACACCTGCAAAAGATCTTGTTTAGTAATTTGGACTGTTTATTTTTTCCTCCACTTTTATTATTTTAAAGTAAGTCCAATATGGTTGCAGTTAAGGAATATGGTTTGGATTTTTGTAATCTATCATCCTTTCATTGTCATGAAAAGGTAGCAAAGCATTACTAGGAAATCTGTCAGCAGATCTGGATGGAGAACATTCATCTGCCCATCCCACAAACCTTTTCATGATTTTGGAGATGCTTTTTGTATGCCTTGAATGAAATCAAGATTTTTTGAGGTTTTACATGAAAACAACTACACCACCAGCACCACTCCCAACAATCTAGAGATTGGTGCATCTTCCTGAGATGTGCACAATCAAAAGTGGAGTGCCTCTGCTTCTTGCTGTAAATCAGGACCTGCTTATATGCATCTCTTGGGTCTTCATTTTGGCTTCGATGTATCAACATTTTTCAGAAAGAAGTATTTCATCTCAACACAGAGAAAAATTGTACCCAGATCTAAAGCTTACTTAAACAGACAACGAATTTTTGTAACCTTCAGTTCAGCACCAGATGTGCTAACACTAACAACTGTACCACCTCTAATTTTGGCACTTCGAGTTGCAGATGACTGAGGAAAATGTCTCACAGGGAATAGTTTCAGATCCAAAATGATAAGGGCTACCTTACTGCCCTCCAACAAGTAAGACAAGTGTTGTAGTCACTGCACTGGACTGACACTTAACAAGTACTGCAGTAAAGGCTGGCTCTTGGAGGCTAAGAGGAGAACTTGCACTGACTAAGGTGCACCAAGATGTCACCTGCAGCTTCTTGTTCTGGCTCTATCAGACTGGTGAGACATAAAGCCCCTCACAGGGTCTCTGCGCCTCAGGTTTGGAATAGGCTGAATTACAGTAAGAACATTTCCTGACTTTGCAAAGATGCTGCAATGATACATGACTGCTGCAATGATACATGTCTGCGGCAAAGGCACAGTAAGGTCCTTGACAAAAGAAGGGGTTTTTTTAGGTGCTTGTGAGGTACTGCTGAACAGTACAAAGAGATGTCAACTAAGGGGTGGGAATACTTCTAGCAGTTACACACCTGTGGAATACTAAATT
>JBCJKH010047770.1:7746-21487 GCA_039877255.1 Loriculus beryllinus | reverse complement strand
TATATATATATATATATATATATACACACATACTTCTGACTCTCTATTCTGCTTTTGCACTTTGCCAGTTTCTACCAGGCTTTTATCTTATGCTCATTCTTTTCACACTAGCCTCACTGGAGCTCCCTGACAATACTTACACTGTCTATTCCCATGCCTAGTTCTCTATTGTTGTTTATAAACGCTTCAAGCTCATTCATGCCAGAGAAATTCCTGATGAATCAAAGAAAGTTGATGATACTTCAGGACTAGGCAGATGCTTGTTTAATTAAGATTAGTCTGGAGCTTCTATTTCAAGTAAACTGACCACCATAGCATAACTTTTTAACAATTTTTAGGCACTGCACAGTGGTCTTGTGACCAACTTGTTAGTGCAGCCTGCCAAAGAAATACTTGCTGTCCAATTCCTTTCTCTAAAGACTAGTTATTCCAAATGACATTTTCCTGTGGTAAGCAGGGAAAGCACTTCTGATGATTAAGCAAACCTGTTCCGGACATAATTCTTGCTATTATTTTATCCCTTCTTGGACAAATATGTAAAAATAACTTATTTGCATTCCTTATCTGCCACATTAGATGTATATGAGAGGGAAAGAGAGTTTTCATTCCTGAAGTTACCTATGAAAAAAATGCAGAGGGCTAAAGAAATATCTAACCAGTAAAATTAAACATGTTCAAACTGCCAAAAAAGCAAATAAAAGAAAAATCTAAAGTCTGCCACTGAATACTGCCTTTCACACAATTTTCAGGTCATATATTCAAAGAACATTTTTCCTAATGATAAACTACTTGAATAACTGAGCATTCTTTTGAGTACAAGAAGCATGTTCTACATTCTAATTTCAGCTTGAAGTATATCACTAAAGAAAGCAAACATTTAATTAAAGAAAAGCTGTCTAGGTGCATAATATATTCCCTAAAGTAACGCAACAAATGTCACCCAAGCAAGACTAACTGCTTTACTATACTGCATTTTAGAGTTAAGACAGAAACTGCCTAGATAAAATCTTCAGTACTTGTTTCCTACTTTAAATCTTAAAATCCAAGCTTTCCACATTACAAAGCTGAAACCAAGGGCTGCACTATTAAAAAAATCTGTACAAAAAGACAGATTGTTGAACTATCCAGCCTTCCCTAGCTGCAAACAGAGTTATCAAATGTGAACCTGATTTTGCAACTGACTATACACACACATACATGCTGTTGTAGTGGCCTCAGAGCCTTCTGCACATATCCTGTAATTGTATGGATACATTCCTGGGATCAGCTGCACTAATGGTGAGGTTCAGCTTAAATACATAAACCTGAATACAGTAAAGGCATCCATAAGCAAGGTAGGCATCTCAACAGGTGGTCAGATCTGGGGAGAACATTCAGTCGCTGACATAAAGAAATCCTGAGCTGCCCTATTTATTGTGCCTGGCTTCAGCTACTACTCCACAAGTGCAGGGGGTCTTGTAGGTGCAACATCATATTCACACTCCCTGTCTTGGAGTTCCCAAAGGTGTCTCAAACAGCATTAGATGCCTGCACGCAGTAAAATGAAAAATGCCTCAGACAAGAGGACTGCAGAAGTCTAGAGCATTAGAGGATGCTTTAAAGACCTGACAGCAGCCCATGTAGACCTCACTGGTTATCTGGGAGTTCACTCCTGGCCTTGATTTACTTGCCTGACTCTAAAGCAAGATGGTGCCACTTATGACATTACAGGGTCATAGAATTATAGAATGGTTTGTGTTGGAAGGGACCTTAAAGCTCATACAGTTCCAAACCCCCTGCCATGGGCAGGGACACTGTCCACTAGACCACCATTGACGTTGATCAGGGAGCTACAAATGTAACCTGCTGGAAGAGGGGTATCCAGGGACAAGGAATGTACAATCTGATGTCCCAAGTAAGACAGCCCTTCACTGGTGTGTAGTGAAGCATATGGGACTTTGATGAGAAGACTTGATGTGGTTTAACAGGATAAATGCCTAGACTCTATCAAAAAGCAGTCACAGAAGATACAAAAATATGCAACTGGTGTTGAGGATAACTTAGTTTTATGGCATCTCTTATTAGAATGAAGACAGTGATGCAGGTTAAGGTCTTGCTTTTCTGAGGTTTGAGATTTGCAGTAATCATTGTAACAACATTATTTTGCTTGTGTTCTTATAGATACAATTTTATTTCATCCCATATGCTGGCTTTGATTATATATATGAAGGAAAAACAAATGTTTTTAGATCACCTGAGTGACTTTGATATGAAAACATTTAATTACAGAAAATAGCTTTTCCAAAAGCAGGTGGCTTTAGAGCTCTTTATATTCTGACTGCACTGTATGATCATAAATGCAATACTGAAGTAAAAACATAGATCAGATTTTGGACTCGTTTCCAAGCCTAGAGGGTCATATGTTGTTTATAAGCTTCGAATACTAAACATAATGGTATTGCTGGAGATAAGTCCTAGCTCTCAAATTACAGTAGCATGAAATAAACAGACTTTTATTACTGGCAATCAATGAATACATTTTATTTTGTATTAAATCTGACTTAGTTGAAGATAAACCTGAAATGAGCTTTTTCTTCATCAGCATCTGCTTTGCCTGTGTATGTTAGCAGAGAGAGGGAGACAAGTGTAATACTGTTGCTGGTGTGGGTTTTAATCCAGAGAAGAATTGGACCACTTACGTGTTTGGGTTTAAACTGGATAAGGTGATTGAGCATATGCTTAAGGATCTCTGAACTCAGGGCCTGAGATATCCCTCTCTTCTGGGAAAAGTACTTTGTAGTGTTAAATACGTCAAATATTGAACAGACCTTTTAGCAGCTCTTATCAGAAAGACCAAACAAGGGGTTTCATGAGCAGTGAAAAAGCTTTCATATGGATTGCTCCGTCTCGGTTGGTTAGACTTCTTTAAACTGAATTGTGCTTAATTTTCCTGCTGATTCTTCATTAGCCTGGAAACCATGATCCTTTTCTCTCCATTGCTCTTTCCCTACCAAGCAGCATGTGTGCTGCTGTGTTGAACACTGGTGATTCGATCGGGGACTAAAGACTTAAGGGTGAATTTGTGAATTCCATATTGCCCCCCCCACCAGCTGCTTATTTTCTCATTGTAGGAAGAGAATTATCCTTGAGATGCCCACTGTCTGTTTTAGGTAGATGAAATTTGGAGGCAGGTATTATAGAGGAGGAAAAAGATGCCCTGAATGATTGATGCCCTGCCTGACCTTGATTTTAAATAATAATGATTTAAAACCCCTAAAAATGGATATGCACCTAGAAGTGCTTATACTGATGTTGTTTTTATGAGGATAATTTAGAGCTTACATCCTTTGCATACAAAGTGATGCAGTAACATTCAATGTTCTCTTCCTTTCAGAAGATGGTAAAAACAGCATTGTGTGTATGTATCTGCTAGGGGGAATGTGCATTGTGATTTCCAAATCCATGTCATTTTGATAAAGCATCATCAACCGCTTATTACTCTATCAAAAAGACACCAATATATTTTGTGAATAGTGGGTCTGTGCTTTTATTAAAGATTCCTTGTCACACTGCCTTTGAGCAGAACCTTTTATGCGATCTTTTTAATCAGTTTGTGAATGAATTACTCAAGGTGCATTTGGATATTATACTCCAGGCATCTGTACTGAATGAAGAGCCACCATTGCCTTCTCAGTGATTTTATAGAGGTACTTCTGCTTGCTTTGATTGGATGCACCTTTGAATCAGTCATCATTACTGCACATTCTGAATAATAAATCCTAATTCCCTAATTACACAGTTACCTGCTACTTGAAATCATCTCTTATTTACCTGTTGCCATGTAATTAGGAAATTACACAATTTGTACAATAGATGTTGTATTTTTCATGTTTCCTAGTTGAGGAAATACAATAGGGAATGGCTTAATAGGTATATTTAAATTTCTGAAGTATTTTCACTGCTAATCACTTAAAGCTTACCTTATTTTTAATAAAGGCATTTATGCTTATGCATTGCCTTCCTTGCAGGAACCACGAAAGGGGGAGTACAGCACTACCAAAATGAATGTTAAAACTGAAAGCCTGCGCAAATGCTTGGGCCTTGTTCTCAATGCTCACTAATATTTGATAAAGAGTCATTATTAAATGACTCTTTGCTGACATCTTTGTTCCTGCAGCTTTGTTGAACCTAAGTATTGATTAAAATAGCATGTCTTATACAAACACTCCCTTTGTCCAGGAATCATCAGTGTTAGAGAGGACCCATCTGACCACAGAATCCAAGAATGGTTGATGTGCTGACAGTTAAAATACGATGCCGATTATTTGTGGCTTTCACTAATGTGGATTTGTGCCTGTAACTGGGGAAAAAGAGAAAAAAATGGTTTGCAAATGGCCATTTGGAAATCCCTCTTCTGTCTTCCCTTATTTACCTTGAATACAAGAAGCCCTTGCAATTAGTAAAACATTTGTTGCTTTTGTTGTTTGACATCTGAGAAGTGATGCAATTTCCCCCTCCCCTTTAAAAGAGAACCTAGAGCAAACCCACCCTCGATTCCTTTGAAAGCCAGGCCTTTCCTGGTAATCAAGTGTTTACAGAAAGATGCTTTGTTCAAACCTTTTCTGGGGCTCTGTATGCTTAAACAAAGGCCTTTTTAGACTTAAACACAGCTGTTCATTTGAAAATGAAAAATCAAATTAAGCAGAACCAGCGTTTGGAAGTGAATGTTGTAAAGCAACAGAGACAAAAGAAGAAAATACTGTGGTTTACGTTTCACTTAAAGAACTTTTTTTACCATCATAAAGTTTTCAAGGCAAAAGCGTGGTTTCAAAGCTGCTCATCTCTTGCTGGATCCCGCAGTAGAACAGCTGCGTTCTTTCTGACGCGGATGAATGACATGAATTAAACTAAACCCGTTGAAGTGCTCTTTTTAACATAATTACACCTTGTTCATTTTGGAGACACAATGCAGGGATGAAATGCCAATTAAGCCTGGTATGTTAATGAGATTGAGTCTGAATAGGGGATTAGAGCGGACACAAATCCCAGTGGAATTGATTTGATATAATCCCTCAAGTTTGTTCTGTTTTGAAATGTACAATAACATTTCTATTAAAATCTCCAGGCATAGAATAAAACCCACACACACAAAAATTTCCCCAAACGGGTTGAATTTGGGGATGTGGGTAAAGAAGCTGTACACTGGGTCTCAGTTTGGTAATCTTGCTTTTATTGTCTATGGTCATGTCAGATTGAAAGAAAACGTCATAGGTTTTTGATGTGTGTGTCAGCTCAGACTTCTCTTCTGTGTTCATTTCATGTGTGCCATGATGTTGCACAATATAGAATCATAGAATAGTTGGGCTGGAAAGGACCTTAAGATCATCTAGTTCCAACCTCCCATCCATGGGTAGGGATACCTCACACTGCTTTACTACAGATCATAGAATCATAGAATCGTTAGGGTTGGAAAGGACCTTAAGATCATCCAGTTCCAACCCCCCTGCCCCTCAAGGCTTGTGAGATTAATTTGGGGGGGAGTATCTGGAAATCATGGTGTAAATATATGTGTGTGTATATTCATGTAACTATATTTCCATATATAATAATATAGTTAATTTTTATAATCATTATTATTTTCTAATGTTTTATAATATAGCGTGTGTGTGTAAAATCACAAAAACCTCAAGCAAACAAAACACCCACCTCAAAACAAATGAATGCTTTCTCCTTATAAAGATTGACTCTAATGTCTGATATCATCACTTTTTAATGACATTATTTGGAATGATCATCCAGAGCAGTGCGTTGGCAGGAGGGTGAGTGATTGCAGGGCAGTGTGTAACATTGCAGCTAGTGATCAGGAAGAGGAGACAGGATGTAGATGTCAGTTGCATGTAGTAGCTAGGTTGGTAAGCTGGAACTATGAGTGAATAAATACAACTGTACTTACAGCTAGAATATAGTAATCTTTTAATAACCAGAACAACAAAAATATCCCCCCCAAATCCCAACTAACCAAACAACCCCTCAAAACCCTCCCCAAACCCCCATGAAAGATGCATAGTTGAAATATTTTTCATAGCTCTGAAGGCATAATTCTATTTCCTGGAAAACTCACGAGTTTATCTACTTGAATACCTGAAGGCAAAAGATTCAGCCTCTGATGGATCTTAAGGGAGATCAGTAGGGCTTTAGGAGCAAATCTAACCATCTTTTCTGGTTCGTATTTGATTTTACTATGAAATGCCATATCAGTGTCTATCATTGATTTCTGTGTTTCTATTAAATGACTTCTGATGCCAGACCAGGAACTCCTATGCCACAGGTATGTGGAGGACAGCTGCCTTCTTAACCAGGATGTGAACTGGAGAGTCTTCGTGTTAGAGCACTTCAAATGGACTTGGGTCCTAAATAGGGAACTAGAGAAGCTCCCTGTATAACGCTGCACAGAAGTCCCTGTTCCATGCTGAGGCTGGGTATGAGAAGGCATTGTCTGGCCTATTCAGGTTGCCAGGAATGTATCCAACTCAGTATCAGATTTATTTCTTCTGTCACACTGTTACCAGTTTTTTGTCTGCATGACTGAGTATTTGCCATACTGTCAGTCACCCAGGGTACTTTTGTAAAGGAAAGCTTCATAGACATGCTAGAAAAGAAAGGAAAATATTCCTTTCTGTTCTTCTTGTACAGTTTAATTTGTTTTTCTATTACTCATAGGTGGAAGCCCTTGGGGCTTTTTTATTTGTTCTATATTATAAGGTGTATTAAACTCTGTGTTCTCTTTGTGGCAGGGAGTCCAGTTATTTAAACAAGTATAATTCTTGTCTTTTGAGGGTGTTTGTAGTTTTTTTTAAATTGGATTTTGGAAGCATTAAATGCTATTACCCTGTCGTGACACCCCGTGATTATCTGACCTCTATAGATCAGAGAAGCTATGTGCAGAAAAGTAACTGCTTGAACTAATCGTAATGCTCTCTTGCAGTAGTGGATTGAATCTCTTAGAGAATGGGTTGTCTTCATGAAGTGAGTTTTTCTGCTTCTGGTAGCTTATGGCCATACTGTATGTCTTCAGTCTGCCTCCATATTTGCCTCAAAGAAACTCTTGGGTTAACAGCTAGTATTAAAATGAATTATTAATATTGCTGGCTTCTAGATTGAAGTATCTGGGAAGAGCGTGGAGCTATGGGACAGCCCCCTGTGAACATCAGGGCTGATTTATACCTACAGCAGTTTTCTTGGTCTGGTTTTTAAGCCAAATTTCTCAGTTTAAATCTTGGTGAGGATTGTCTTGGGGCTGTACTGGGGCTAAGAGACTGTATTGTGCTTGGCTGCATGGCAACCTGCCCTCATTCATAGGAACCTCTGTAATCTCTTGACTAGAATATTCAGCAATTTACTGGAGCATGTTCCTGCCCTGGGATTACAGAACACAGCCGTGTCAGGCTCGTCTGCATGGTACAGAGATCAGATCTGCTGTTCAACCTTTGTACTTGCCTCCCAGGGAAACCTCAGGTCTCAATGGTTTTGTTCACTACTCTAATTATCAGTGCCTGGGATATATCTAAAAGACTTCTTGAAATGACATTTCAGCTGTTCGTGTAGAACAGAACTTTGCAAGGTTAAAGATCACTTTGAAGAGGTACTTTTTTTTATTCAGGTTGTTAAAGAAATTGAACTCATTATGGCTCTAAACCATCACCCAGCTCCTCCTTTCTAGCTGAATGTGTATTTTAATATTGCCCTCCTCAATTAAAGTAACTTTATCAATTGTTTCAAATAGTCTATAAAACAGGTAATGGATTAAAACTGCATGCTGCTTAGTGGCTGGAAAGAAGGAAAGAAACCTAGAGGATACATGGTGTATGTCAGAGTTGTGATGCTGCTACTGTGATGGAACACACTTGGTGCCAAGGTGGTAGTGTTGGTGGGAGAACCCATGTGGCAGATGGTACTGAGGGAATAAATCATATCTGTCACTCAGTGTTTTATGCACTACTGCAAAATGCTGGCCACTGTGTCATGTTGCTGGCTCTAATTTAAAGCAGGATTAATCTTTTCACTTAAATGATGCTTGTACTTTGACTAATTTCTTAACAGATTAGCTTAAATCCTTTTCCATTTGGGTTAGTAAAGCATCAAAGTGGAATAGCCTGTGGCTGGTGTCTGTGAGTGGGATAAGGGGGGAGTCCCAGTTCTGGGATGTTAATTCCTGGTAATGCTCCAGAAGGTGGGACCTTCCATCATACATGTCACTTATATTCAAAGAAAACCAACCCAACAACCAAAACCAAACCCCCCAAGTCCCCAGCAAGATGCTGCTGGTTACTGTCAGGTTTTACTGATCATAAATAGGCATCCAAGTTTGGATTAATCTGGTTTCTAAGATCTAAAACTTGTCTTTCATACTAAATGTATCAGGAATGCTGGAATTAGATGTATAACAATAAAGCTCTGACATTTTTAAGTTGAGAACTTATCTAGGTATGAAGTAATTTACTGAGACAGTTGGCTTAACAGAACTGCCTGATAATAAAATAAATAACTGGAGTTTTATTCCTGACATTCATTTAATTACTTTATATAAAGCTCTTCCAAGAGAGAAATTATGGCTGAAATGATTCTGAGCTCCAGGTCAGCTGTTTTGATGGTCCTGTCCTCTGGAATAACATCTCTTAGTAAGGACTGTGTCTGAACGTTGTGCCTGTATTTGTTTGGCTAACACCTTGCTCGCATCTCTTCCTACTTTCTGCGTGCTTTTTTCCAGCAATGCTTCCATGTAAATCTTGTTTAATGTATAAGGAAAATGAATGGTAATGTATTAACCCATAGAATCTTTCCAGGATTTGTCTTGTTGCTATTTTATATTGGAGATACGGTTTCCACCCAGAGCTCGGATCTGCCGCGGTGGAGCTGGGTTAGATCCTGTGCTGTTGAGTGCACCTACACTGTTATCCTTTTTGCTGTTCTTCCCACATTCACTTAAGATGGGGGGAAATCCATAGTTGTTCAATACAGCTTCCTTGTAATCAGACTTCAGTGACCGTAATAACAGACACTGCCTATCATACAGCTGGGAAGTGAAACTCTGATCATTACTTATCTGAGCGGAGTTGATTTGCCCCAGGCAGCTGGTTAGATAAATTCCTGTCTTTATCTTTCAGTTTTCTAGATGTTAGCAGCATGCTTCTTCCTCTGTGATACTTCTCTTGGAAGCTTTTGCTCTGAAGATTGCCTGTACTTGTTCCTTAGTCTTGCATAGTATCAGTCAGGGGATCTAAAAGACATGTACAATCTGAGTTTAGCTGGATAATGCCACAGCTACTACTGCAGCTTTACAGTGTGTATGACTGAGATGTTGTCAGTGTTTTTGATTTGCAAAGGCCAACAGGAGTGAGATGAAATTAGCCATGCCCCTTGCCTCTTAGCATCTTTCCTGCTTGGGCACGGTGGAGTTTCTCACTGTCGGAAGCACTGCCTAGCAGCCCTTTTCTTTTACTAATAGTTTGCCATCCTGACAGCTGCTTAAGGAGCCTTTTGTATGTATTAACTCTACTAGAATGTGTAATTACAGCTGGTTTTACCCGTGTAATGCCTCCCATTTGTTCCGTTCAGAGGATGGGTTAGCTGCCTTCAACTCAGTAGAGTAACTCGAGGAGGAGGTGAGGTGTGAAGCCATGTAAATATGCAGGTTTATAAGAACCAGATGCTGTGAAAGTACTTAGTAACTGCAGCAGGTCTACAGTTCCTCTGGGCTGGTGACTGGAATACTTGGTTGTGACTTCTGCAAGACGGTAGTTGGAGCAGTAGGTACTTGTGGCAGATGCTCATCCCCCAGTGGTACTGATCCTGCAGTCTTCTGGTTGTGTAGCATCACCGCACAATGATGGTAGATGTATAATTTAAGACTCTGAGATAGCTGACAAAAGCAGTGCAGTTTTTAGCATCTCCTTGTATTATGTCGTCAACGTAAAAAGGACATGGAACTGCTGGAACAAGTCCAGAGGAGGCCACGAGGATGATCAGGGGCTGGAGCATCTCCTGTATGAAGATAGGCTGAGAAAGTTGGGGCTGTTTAACCTGGAGAAGAGAAGGCTGCTTGGAGACCTCATAGCAGCCTTCCAGTATCTGAAGAGGGCCTATAGGGATGCTGGGGAGGGACTCTTTGTTAGGGACTGTAGTGACAGGACAAGGGGTAATGGGTTAAAACTTAAACAGGGGAAGTTCAGGTTTGATATGAGAAAGAGATTCTTTACTGTGAGGGTAGCACTGGCATGGGTTGCCCAAGGAAGTTGCGAATGCTCCATCACTGGCAGTGCTCAAGGCCAGGTTGGACAGAGCCTTGGGTGACATGGTTTAGTGTGTGGTGTCTCTGCCCATGGCAGGAGGACTGGAACTGGATGATCTTAAGGTCCTTTCCAACTCTAGCTATTCTATGATTCTGTGCCTGGAAATCTTTTAGATAAAAGGAATGACTTCTCATTCTCTCAGTTTTAAGCAACTCTGCGCTAAGTCTGTGAAAGCAAGACATTCATGAGCCCCTGTCAGTCCCTCCAAGTATCAGAAACATGCTTTGCCTGTTGGTTCTGGCTCTGAAAGAGTGAAGAGCTCCTTGTGATCAGTGGGATCCACACTCCCTGTGAAGGGTCTTATTTCCCCTGGAAATCTCCTTCTTGACAATGACTAGTCCTCAGTCCTATAGTTTCAATGAGCAGTTTTTCCTTAATCATTACAAGCAGCACATTAAAAAGACAGCTCTGAAAGTTACTAATAACTACGTTGAATGGTGGCAAAGAACACCAGCTGCTGGTTCATATAGGTTCATGCTGTTCACTAATGATTTTTCCTGCAGATCCAAGGTTGAAATGGTCAAAATCCCACAGGCACTGTGTGTGTGCAGCAGAGATGCGGCTGAAAGAAAGCTACATTTAAGTAACTTTTAAAAGCAATGAAATTTGCTCCATTTTAAAAGTTTAAAGTTTAAAAGTTTTAAAGTTTATGGTATATTCAAAGTTACTGAAGATCTAAGCAGCTCTACCTTTCAGCTGTGTCCTTGCAGCCCTGCCATTTTGATAGTGGATGTCACTTTACTTTCCATACCTAAACTAAGGTTTTTCCCCTTCAGTACCAATTAACCGTTGAGTTGCAATATCCTAAGTTTAATGAATTTCATTAAAAACACTGAATAGTCAAACACCACCAAATCCACTCCCAGGTCACACTTAAGCCAATGGCATAAAAATAGAGATAAACTTGCTGCAAGTAACAGCAGAAGTGATGTAAAAACCAGGGCACAGACATGGCCAAGCTGGGGATGCTAACGCTGAGAATTAGAATTACTGTAGGAAATGCAGACCTAAACCGAGCTCCTGCTCACTGCCCAAATGCTGCTCTCACTTAACCAAAACCATACTGGATCTAGAAAAGTCCCTAATTTTGTTTCCAGGTCATTATATTACAAACAAACAGTAAGGTTTACCTTAGGATAAGCAGCTTTCTGCTTGGAGCAGAGCGAGAGCCCCAGGGTAAGACCCTATCTTAACTTTCTCCTTGTGGAAATCAGGACCATTTTGTCCCTTTGCATTCTGCTGCATGAACTGCATGCAAAAGAATTGGCTTCATTTTCCATAATGGAATGAAGGACAACTGGGAGAAACCATGTTGGGTAAGCAAGCTGCTCCATGAGCAGCTCCAAGGGGAATTTTACCGTGGAACTAAACCCCTACTTCTCAGCCACCATCAGAAGACATGCCAAGCTATCTCATGTCTAACCCCTCATACTTTCCTCGAGTCAGGAGGAGAACTATGCAGGAATAGCTCTGGATACTGAGGTTTGCTGGGTCATGAGTGGCCCAAGCTTTCCTGCACCTACCACATCCTCCTCCCACCCTCCAGACCCGCTTTTACAGACCTGTGGTGATACAACTGATGCAAGAACAACAAGGCTGATCTCATGTCTGAAAGCCCTACCCTCACAGTCTTGTCTTCTTCCCTGTCCACCAAATCAGCCCATTTTTATTGCAGTGCTCACACTACTGATGTGGCTTTTGTAGTTCAAGACATTAAATGCTCAGTTTCATTATCAGTCCCTTTCTGCACACATTGGTACTTGGGGCTGACACTGCCTCTCCCTCTGCCATGGTGCCTGGTCCCCAGGCATCCCTCAAAAGCACCTCCATGGTATATTTGGCAGCACATTTGTGGTTATATTTTTGCAAGTCAAACCAAACAAAACCAAACTGCTCCACACCAGAGAAGGCACACAAACACACACACCAAGAACCACGGAAACCACCACGTTTCCCCAGGCAAGACTGGTACCAGGGTGTCAGCAAGTTTGGGTGATGCATTGCTATGACCCAACCAAGGGTGACACTGTGAGAGTGGTAAGGCACTGAAATGGGTTGCCCAAGGAAGTTGTGAGTGCTCCATCCCTGGCAGTGTTCAAGGCCAGGTTAGACACAGGGGCTTGGAGCAAGCTGCTCCAGTGGAAGGGGTCCCTGCCCATGGCAGGGGTTTGGAGCTTTAAGGTCCCTTCAGCACAAACCAGGCTGGGATTCTGTAAGATGGGGAAGGAGTAAAGAATCTGAGGCAGCAGAGCCAGCTGCAAGTTTAGGTCACAAAGCACTTTGCTGTGCTTGTGCTCAGTACTGAAGGCTTTTCACAAGCAGTGTTGATGTACTTTACTATTGCAAGGTGCAAACTAAGGCATCAAATAAGGCAATAGGAAGCGAACCGTGATTATTTCTACTTACTCTACAGGTCAAGAAAAGCATAAGGATTACATTCCTCCTCAGTTTTCTCTCCCCGAGTGTATCCTCAAACACTGCTCCTTCGGCTTGGAGAGCGTATAATCTGTGCAATGGCCTGTGCATGTTCAGACTCTAAATCCTTACAAAGTTGGGCTAATTTTCCCTCTCCAATGTAGTGAGTGTTAAAGTATTCTATCTAAACAGGCTTGTGAAATGCAAATCACCACTTCCGTAGTAGTTTGCTTTTTACAGACTCATTAAAATGTGTAACCCAAAAACTCTCTACTCTCATTATGGAGCTCTGTGCTGTATCACTCTGTACTAGAAAGCAGCTGCATGTTGGCTCTTTGATATCAGAAACCCTATTGTCATTAACCTCATTATGACAATACTTCTTTATGGTATTTGCAATGCATCCCTTTCAAGAAGGATGCTGGGAGGATGATAATATTTTTGTTTTGCATAATACAAAGTAAGGGGGAAAACGGGCAGCAGGAGATGAGGAGACTTGGATTATTTATTAGCATCCTCAGGAACAGCAGTGATTCTGTAGGTTTAGACACTGGTGAATGCTTGTGTGTTCGACAGCAATCTCTTGGCACATGGAAATAGTGGCTCACATAGGTTTTACCATCAAAAATCTTCTCTTCTTGTGGATAAGTAACCTGGTACTTGTAGGAGATCCAATGTGCTTGCAGCATGAGGTTTGAAGCTTCTGTATTATTCTTCCCTGAACTGGTCCTTGCTTGTTATACTCTCCATAGAGTCATAGAATAGTTAGGGTTGGAAAGGACCTTAAGATCATCCAGTTCCAACCATCCTGCCATAAACATGGACACCTCACACTAAACCATGGCACCCAAGGCTTTGTCCAGCCTTGAACACTGCCAGGGATGGAGCACCCACAATTTCCTTGGGCAACCCATTCCAGTGCCTCACAGGAAAGAATTTCTTCCTCATATCCAATCTAAACCTCCCCTGTTTAAGCTTTAACCCATTACCCCTTGTCC
>JBCJKH010047767.1:0-22010 GCA_039877255.1 Loriculus beryllinus | reverse complement strand
TTCCAACCCCGCTGCCATGGGCAGGGACACCTCACACTAACCCATGTCCAACCTGTCCTTGAACACTGCCAGGGATGGAGCATTCACAACTTCCCTGGGCAACCCATTCCAGATGGAAGCGACCATCCTGGTGTGGCCAGAGGGAGAGACCCCACTGCAGTCCTCAGGGGTGAGGGGCCCAAGTGCAGCTTTGGCTCCTGAGGAACAAAAAGCATCCCCAAAGCTGAAGAACTGCCATCAGGAAGACTAATGATACCCAGAACTCAAGAGGTCCCAAGCAAGCCCTGTTAGAAAACATAAATCCTGGTTTTATGGACTAAAAACCAAAATGCTTGCAACTAAAACCCACTTTTGGCAAACCATCAAAATGACTTTTTTTTAAGCAAACCCCATTTTCCACAATGACACCACTTGATAGAAAGCTCTTTGCAGCTTTCCAGGACCAGTTTGCCTTTTCCACACAGCAGAAGGGCTTGTTTGGGTGAACTGAAAAGGCCACTCTCGGGGTGATGCTCAGTCTCCTGCTCTCTCCCCCGGGAGCACAGCGGGAGCAAACAGCTCAGTGGTTGATAAGTCAGTGGGTGGGAAGTTGAGTGGCTCAAAGTTCAGCCCTTCATTTGAGCAAGTAATTCAAGGAGCAAACAGAGATGCAACACAGGGATGGGAGAAAAGCCCAAGTCCCTGAGGAGCAAACAAATACCCACAGTATACAAACCAGGCAACGCTCCGTGCGGCCACTAACACAGGGCTGCCGAGTGCGTGCGGCACATGGGCAGGCTCAGAGATGTTTAGAAAGCAACAGGAAAGAGATTGAGCAAGAGACAAGGAGTACATGAGCTTCACATCAACACGTCCCAAAGCCTGAGACATTGGGAATGATCAGGAATAGCGTTTGCCAGAGGAGCAGGATGGCTCCGAAAGGTTGTCCTCAAAGGAAAGTGGGTTTGGAGGAGAGAAGTGCATCCGGTACAAGGCACATCTGATACTGGGAAGGGAAAGAGATGCCCTCAGCTGCTGTGGTGGCATAAGGTTACACCAGAGGAAGAGGACACGTTTGAGACCTCAGTGATGAGATCAGCTTTTGGTGGCCAAGCAGAGACAGCCGGTGACAAAAAGCATGTTATACCCTGCTCCGTGCTAAAATCTCCCCATCTGATACTTAGAACAAGAGAGTCAATTCCAACCCAAACCCTAAACACAACCCCACACACATGATGGAGTAGGAGAAAATGTACTTGGGAGAGGCTGCTTGGCCAGAGGTCCACAATGGCACAAAGACCTCTGGTTTCCCCTTTAAAAGATGACTTACGGGTTACACATTTTGCCTTACTCCTGATACAGGCTCACCTAAACAAGCCAAGTCTCATTTCTACAAAAATGGACTTGGCTTCACTAAAACTACCTTTTTTAATAGAAAAACAAAGAAAAAAATCATTGAGAATTTTGTCCAGAATTACCTTTTTGCTCAGTTTCACACAAAACCACACAAGGAGTAGATTGGCCTGGACCAGAAAGGTGATCAGGCAGCAGTGAGATGTGAGCTCAGACCATGGGCTGGTTTTGGTTCCTAACAAAGCCCAGGCCTGATTCTATTCAGCCCCAGACCTGGGAACCTTTTGAGGTTGGACCGATGTAGAGGAGAAATCCTCCCTTTATACTGATCTGTTTCCATAATATTTTCCGGAGTCTTTATGTTCTCTGTCTATAAATATTGCAGAACAGGAGTTGGCTAACTGCAATATTTATAACAATATTGCAGAGCAAGCAAACAGAGAATTCAAAATACATAATCATGCCATTTCCCTGGCTCTCCCAACTCCTCCTGGCTCTGCCAGTAAGAATCAGAAGTAATAAAATCAGGTCCAGGCAGAAGAAATCATTTTGGATACTCCCTACTAGCACCTAATTGTCAGGAAGCTACAGGAATTACCCACAGAAAGAACAATTCCCAACAATGATTAAACTTCACAAAGACTTTCTGCAGGGGAAAGGTTAATCAGAGCTGAATTATTCATTAGGAGTGATTCATGCATACTTATTACACCATTCACACAAGCACCTTCTAGTAGCAACCACCCAATGTTGGCACTGAAGCTGCAACCACACTTAAATGCAGTGTTAAGTGAAAATGAAGCTTGTGAGATGAACCATCCTCAGGTAGCTCTGGAATCTTCTGTTCCCCTCCCCAGTTTAGGCTTAGATTAACCCTGGAAGCAAAATTCATTTCACATCCTTGGAGCAAATTGCGAAAGCCATTGCACAAGGGAGGATTTGCTATTACTGGCTGTGATTGTGTGACTATATGTCTCAAAGTTCCTTGGGACAGAGGCAATTACCAAAAATGACAGCCCTGCACCAGGCTGAGCAGAGATTTACAATGTGCACACCTTTCCCCACATCTCCCCTTTTTCACCAGCATAACAAAAGGCTCAGTAGATCCCTTGGAGCTGGGCTTGCCAGGAATAGACCAGGACTATGTGACAAATGAGATGAAGAGGTCACAGTCTAAGCTGGGTCACTGATCAGGGGCAGCCCCAGCTCTGCAGCAAAGGAGAAGTGGTGTGTGACAAGCGGGTAGGGGATGTGGGGCTGAAACTGCCTATAGGGAGGTAAAAGAAGCTTAGGTCTGCATGGGAAACACTAATTACCCTCTGTGTCTCCAAGCTACTTGTAAGAGTCATACAAAATAGGGGTTATGGAGGCTCAGAGATTAGGGGAAGTTAATTCCTGCCTTTGAAAGGTGATCCAGGAGGTGGCTGTTTTGCAGGGAAAGTGAGCATTTCCCTCTAAAAAACAGATTCACATCTTGGGAACTGTGGTGGGGAAAACCAATAAATCCATGCAAAAGAACATCCAGCTACTGTAAAACTGCCCATACATTACATCATGTACCTGAAGGCTTCTGTATGTGGGGACACAGTGCAAAGTGCCCTTGTGCCCCCACTGCTGCTCTGACCTTGTGAGCCAGGGCTGAGCAGCCTCCCATGCCTCCCGCTCATGCCGGGGCAGAAAACCTCAAACCATTTTAAGCTGATGGACTCTGACCAAAGTATTTTAAGTAGCTCGAGCTGCCATTTTAATGTGAGTTGCGAGCCCTTGAAATAAAACCTCCTGGCACAGGAGCACAACCCCAAAATAAACTGAAGTTATTCATCAGCAAAAATGGGAAGCTGCTTCTCTCCAGTCGTGAAATGAAGACCTTTCATAGCTGCAGGGACCTCGGGGGTCCTGGTTTAACTCAGCTGCATAGCAGTGAGAGGCACTGTGTCAGTCGGGCTCCTGGCACGCAGCCTCCCATACGGGAGCCTTGCTTGGTCTTGCACAATTAATATTCTATAGGGACAGTAATTACTGCTCCAAGTTTATCTGGGGACAATCTGAAAAGCAGCAGGAATTTATTCATCCACAGAGATTGGATGTGGGTTATTAATAAATAGGGTGGGCAGCAAGAACAAGTTACCTTGGGAACAAAGGCACCTGGTAAAGCCAAGCTATGCCATTCTCTATTCCAGCCCATTTTCATTCCCTGACAACACAGCTGCAGGACATGCCAAGCACACAGAGCAGGAAAAGGCAGAAGTTACCCATGGTTATGTTATCATGATTAAACATCTCAGTGAGCAACAGGCATTTGATAAACCAGACTGTGCTTCAATTTTGTAACACAGGTATCTCCCTCAGCACTAACATCTAATGTCACATCCTTGCTTGCCTGGTCATGACACTGGAAGATGAGCCCTGAGGCTACACTCAACACACAAATAGAGGGCTCTGATCCTCAGCTTAGTCTTACCTGTGACCCCCAAATTCAGAGGCAACAGCAGAGATGCAAGAGAAGACTCAAGCTGGAAACAAACATCCTAGGGATGGGGTTTAAGGAAACGAAGTTCATTTCTTTTGCTTCAAAGCAAGCACGTGGGTGCTTGTTTTCCTCACCCCGTCTGTTCTCACTTTCCATCTCCCCTAGCAAAACTTCATTTAGAATCTGCCAGGATGACAGTCTGCAAACCCCCTATTGCACCAGCTCATCCCCACACCCCGCACGCATCGCCGGGGTCCTGTCGCCTCTGCAGCTTGTCTGCAAGGGAATGACGTGATGTCTCCCAGCATATGTGTTGATTTGCAGTTGTGTGGCAAAGAAAAAAAGGATACAGAGAAAGGAGGAGGAGGAAAAACTAATGGGAAATAGGGGCTTTTCACCTATGCACATTCATTGCAGGTAGGGACATATCCCTGCAGCAAAGAGCAGGGTGTGTCTGAATGCCAGAATAAGGTAAGCACGGAGTAGCTGCTATATTACCTTCAACAGGTTGGGGATATAAATTGTTCACTGCAAACCCCTGACACGGTGAAGCAATACCCAAAACTAGAAGCCCTGCTCTGAGCAGGGGCTTGGACCTCCTGCGGTCCCACTGACCACAGCTGTTTTGTGGCTGCATTTGTGTTAACACCCCTGAGGCTCACTGGTGACACTGCAAAGCAAAGGGGCTGGGAGGCACAGAGGCTTCCGAGCGTGCTCTCCCCTGTCCCAGCACACCAAGGGCCTGCCCAAGCACCCTGCAGGCAGCATGTGTTGAATGAGTCCTGAGCTCCTGCCCTGACTCATGCAGGTGGGCAAGCAGATGTACCCATCAGACAGCAGCAATAAGGCAGACAGAAGCACTGCTCTTGCCCATAGCCTCTTTTGCAGTCATTGGCCTGTATTTTTGGAAGCAGACAAAGATGACTCGGTGCTGAAACACCACAGGGAGAGATCTACAGCCCATCCCCTGCCAGGCAGCTGTGACCAGCCATCAGCAGGAGGAAGCTCTGCCAGGCCAGGAGCTCTGCTCTCCTGCACGCTCTACTTCAGTGTCCTCTGGTACCTCTCATCTCAGTTTCTACCTGGATGACCCCATGTCATCACGGCACAAAGGTGATAAAAGGTAACTTCCCACCTTTCATTCACCAAGCCCCCATGAAAAGCAGGTGAGAGAAGGCAAAAAAATAGTGGTCCTTGACCTTATCCAAACAACATTTTAATACCTGAAGTATTAAAACGGGATATCAGCCTTCAATACTTAAAGGAGCTGACAAGAAACCTGGAGAAGGGCTTTGGACAAGGGCCTGTAGGGACAGGACAAGAAGGAATGGTTTTTACCTGACAAGGGGGAGACTGAGATGAGATTTTATATAGAAGTTCTTCCCTATGAGGGTGCTGAGACTCTGGCACACTGTAGGATGCAGGAAACAGAGAGCAGCAGCAGATGCACAAGCACACCCAGCTTTACTGGGTTTCAGTGATGTGCACTCCGCTAAATTAATCAAACGATGGGAAAAGTCTGTAGTTCTGGATATGTCTTTAAGCTGAAAGCATTGCACAATCCTGGAGGAAAGCAATGATGTCTCTCCAGAGAAGTGTTAATCTAGCTGGGGGCGAACACACCACAGCAGGGTACTGCTGCCTGCAGCAGTGAAGCAAAGGCTGCACAGCCTTCATGCTGTTGTTTGGAAGGACCAGGCCAAGTGAGGTGAATGGGACCTGCTAATCCACACGGAAGCCACACCATGCCTTCCCCTGGCCGGATCTGGGCAGTGTGAGCTGCTCCATATTCCTGTCAAAGCACCAGACTTCACATTTAAATAGTGAGACAAGTTAACAGGACCTTGAATCACACCTCGGTCAATGAGATTCTTTCCACACACATCAGTGCCTTTACAGCTCCAAATCCAGGCTCACTTTATTCTTCTATTTTATGTTCAGTTTCCCCTCTTGCTTTTACCTTCTATGCTGACCATTTTCCAAGCACTACGTGATTTCCAACCCAGACCATTGGCCTGCCTGGCTTCCACCCCCCATCACTTCTCTTTCCATTGCTGCATTCCCCCATGCTATAAATGGCAGTGCTGTGTCCCTCCTGGATTTCACTCGACTGAGCCTTCAGCCAAGGAATGGAGCAATTAGTAGTGCAAAGTATAAAGGTTAGAGGGACTTGGAGCCAGAGCTGACAATGGAGCAGAGGCTGAAATCGATGCCCACAGCAAGTGACCCACCAGGATTGCAAAAGACGACCCATGGGCTGGTGGTGGGGCCAGACAGTGTGGACCTGCCAGCTGGCACCAGGGGGAGAGCAACCCCTCACCCCATGCCCTCTGCTGAGATTGCAAAACCCGCTCTAAATTTGTACCTATTTGGCAACAAAATGAGGGCAAGACTTGTAACCAGCAAAGAAAAAGAAGACGTAAGAGTTAATACATGAAATGTGATTACTTTTTATGGGATGGGACTTGGAGAATTGAGTTCAGGGGATTAGTTTTTGCTTAAGTTAGGAAGTAGAAAGAGGGAGGGGAAAATCAGGAAATGCTCAGTGCATGGGGATTTCTCTTGCAAAGTGAGGAGTTGCTCTACACAGAACTCCCATTAGTCTTTACAACTGCAGAACAGAAATAAGGATCTTGGAGGAATTTACTAGCAGTAATGATGCATCTCTCATTTTAGCAAAGGAAAGAATGTGTACAGAAGCAAAGACCCCATTGCCAAAGCTACACTGGAGAATCCAACTGAAACTATCAGTGTTAATTGTTTCATATCTCTTTTAACCCTGGCACTTGTAAGTCAGGGTATAAGGAATAAGAAAACAAACTAGAAGAGACTGCTGCAATGATGCTTCCTCCACAGTACCACCATGGGACCTCATTCACCAGCTCTGCATCAAACAGATCATTTCTGCTCAAAGTATATCACAGCCATCAAAGAGATGCTCAGTCTCCACTATAAAGATTACAAATGATGCAGATGATTACAACTGAAGGACCCTCATAATAATCTCTCAAGACCAGACAAAGGTGTCCACTCCAGCTGTCATTAGGACAACCAACTTAATCAAGCTTTTGCAGACATTCACTTCCCATAGTATAAACCCCTCTTCAAGTAAAAGTCACTGTCAAAAGTCAATGTTAAGTGAAGATTTCAGAGCTATATTTATGTACAGTTCTCCTCAAGTATAAATAGAAATTGAGAAGGAAAAAGAAGAAGTCAAAGCAGAAATAATTGCTGGCTATTCATCCTATCCATGGGCTGCAGCACCCGTGAGAAGCAGCAGGGATTTGCTAGGGAAGCAAGCAAACAGCCCTGTTCCCTGGAGCAGCAAAGTGGCTCCAAAGAAAGCAAATGGGAGCCTGACTGCAGGAAAAGCCTGGCTTCAACTGTCAGCCTGGAAAAGGGCCTGACGAAGGACAGATGCTGCAGACAGCCCAGCATGCGGGAGGATGCGATGCTTACACCCTTTAGGGCCAGGGAGCTGCCCCAGCTTCACATCAACCACCAGCTCCAGCCATCCCTGAGCCCACAGAGGAGTGAAGATCTCTCCAGCCCAGCAGAACACCATCAGCTCCACAATAAATCAACTTACTGCCACATCTTGGACTTCAACTTGAAGGGGAATTAAAACCAGAAGGCGGCTGACTCACTGGAGCTGGATTTCACTGTAGCAAACACAGCCTCTCCGGAGGTCTGCCATCTCCTTACCTCTCCAGCATCTCTCCAAAGACCCTTTTTGCCTGTCCTGCATTGAACCTGCTCCCTTTCAAACTCCTTCCATGGCAAGTACAGGGTTAACGCTGCCAGACCGACAGAGAAAGGCTTTAGGAAGGGCTCCCATAGGGACATTGCCCCTGCAGCTTTTCAGCTATCTGCTCAGGCAGATTTATCCCTAACTCTTCCTGTGATTTGGTGGCAGCTTTGGAGCCTGGGAATCTGCAGCTGGCTGAAACGTTATCCTCCGGAGTAGGATCTGCCCCCACACAGCCAGAATAACTGAAAACAGTTGTTCAGTTCAGGAGCTTTTCCAAGTCTTTGTGAAAGACCTGAAATGGTCTCATTTTCAACAAGCGAAATAAGAGTTTAGTTTATAACTAAAATGTCTGCAGATAGGAAGGCTTGGGATATACTGGATGCAAGAGTCTTTACTTTGACTCCTGTGCTTCACACTGGAGCTTTGCTGCCCTTTCCCTACCACTGTGTTCATAGAATGGTTTGGGTTGGAAGAGACCTTAAAGTTCATCCAGCCCCAACCCCCTGCATGGGCAGGGACCCCTTCCACTGGAGCAGCTTGCTCCAAGCCCCTGTGTCCAACCTGGCCTTGAACACTGCCAGGGATGGGGCAGCCACAGCTTCTCTGGGCAGGTGCTGCAATGACCCAACACAGTTGGAAGGGGGATAAATACCTGAAATGGCTTAAACACATCCTTATAGAAGAGTAGGAGGGACAGGATGGGTAAAGCGAGGAGCGTGGAGGGAGGAGGTGAACGTACCTCTCCATGGGGTGTGCAGTACGTCTCAGGCTTGGAGAGGCCACATGTGGAGGATGCTCTCAGGAGGTGGGCTCGTCCCAGGAGGAGGTCTCTGGCGGGGGGGTAGCAGGCACCATGGGAGCAGGTTCCCTGCGCTCCCAGCACCCGTGGGGCTGCTGCAGCAGCAGGAAAACAGGACACAGGGTTGAGTCAAGGCAGCACAGACACCAACCAGCATGTCTGCTGGTCCTACAACACACCAACTACCAGGTCATGCCTGGGACAAAGCTACAAAATGCAGAAAGGACAAAGGTATTTTGCCCCTGAACTATCTTTACTTTTAATATGAAAAAGGCACTCTTTAAAGTGCTTTGTACTAACGGTTATTTCTGAACACTTCTTTGCCATGCCCCCAGTGTTGCCGGGATGCTCAGTTCCCTGCCCATCACATTGAACAGTCCTGGCTGGTGGCCCCTGTTTCCCTATATAGCCAGCCTTATAGACAGAAAGCAGCCTTTTGCCAGCACTATTAGCAAATACCAGTCTCCCAGCTGCTGCCACAATACTCCTACTAACACAAAGCTTACATTAGTGGCATTTCTATTTAGTCAGCTTTCCCCATATCCCTCTAGAAGCACTACCTGGTAAGCCTTACCCAGGAGGACAAATAACGCCCATGGCCAAAGCTGGCAGAGAGATTCCATTCCACCAAGGACACACCTAGGGAAGAATGTGGAGCATGAGCAAAAATGAGCAGAAAACGCCAATCTCAGTCCAGGTCCTTCCCGTTCCTTCTCAGTTGACAGGGAAATAATATTAATTGATCCACAAGAGAAGAACATGAGTGAGAAACAAACAACAAAGCGGAAAATCAGATGCTCAGATTGTATTTTTTGATGCACAAAGAATCCCAGCTTATCATCTGATTCAGGAAGTATGCACAAGATTCTCCTGAAGTCTGTAAGAGGTCTTTCTCTTCCCCAAAGGCTATCTTTGGATCTTTATGTTATTGCTGAGGTGAACCACAGGTACCAGCTCCCAGCAGAGCTGTAACTGCTGGCTGTCCAGCTCCCCAGGGACATCGAAAAGCCACAACCCCAGCACCACGATCCGCATGGGCAGGGGGCCGGTGCTGAGGCCAGGTCTCACTGGATGGTTAGAAAAAGGGCCCTAAGGAGCAGGCACACACCAGCAGACACCCCCTGCCCCCCCCCCCCCCCATAACCTCCTCTTCCCAGGCACACCACACTTTCTGTTCTCCAGTCCTGCTCTTTGCCCTGCGCTTCCAGAATCTATTCATTCCCAGGGAATCGATTCCAGCTCAAAACCTGCCAGCACACACCATGGCCCAAAGGCTCGTTCTACAGAAAGAAGAAACCCATAAAAACCATTGCAAAGTGTCTCCCGGAGGAGGAACAGCTCCAGCACACCCCGGGAGCCAGAAACCTCACCTGCCCTCCTCCCTGAGCGAGCAGGAGCACCAGCACCGGTCCCCACCGTGTCCCTGGCTCACAGGGAGGGCTCTCTCCTCTTCTTGCAACCACAGCAGCTCTCTGAGCGCTGGCTCCTCTGCTGGCTTTTAATCGGCAGCTGCCTCACCTGGGGAGAGAAGGTGCCTGTGGGTGCAGTGATGATAAAGGGAGTGATTCAGGGATCCTCAGACACACACACCCAGTTACTGTATAACTCCTGACAGCTCCCAGACAGGGCGCGCAGCCACAGACATAAATCACTTCGCATGAGGATGACGGCAGCAGGTAACAAGCAAGTGAAAGCCCATCTGTAGCCAACTCACCTGGGGCTCCTGTGATCTCCCACCACTGGGGCACCAACCAGTCAGCTTGAAACCAGCTCCCTGCAGAGCTTGGCATTGAGTGATGCACCCAAACTTGCACCCACCCTCTCAGACAGGTTTTCATGTTGTGCTTAGCATCAGCATGATGGCAACAGCAGTGCTGCCATCAGCACCTCAATGTGATCATTTAAAGCTTCATTTGGGATGTCCAGGTGAGTTCTAATCTCACGGTCTATTCACACATCATACTTCAGCCTGAAGGCGACCTCGAGCACAGACCCACTCTCCTGTCTGCAGCACTGGAACTTCTCAAGACACAAAATGACTTAAGACAAGAGTGAGCGTTACCTACAAAACACAATCCTGTGGCCTCACCTGCTGTGAAAAGAGTCAAAAAGCGTCAAAAAGTCACACTTATTAAGAAACACAGCTCTTGTTTGGGCACCTCGCTGACAAGGAGCCCATATCCCCTACTTTGGACCTAATTCAGAGCTCTTCTGCACTTGACACATTTCAGTGGTCACTGTTGCTTTACATGAGTATTAATAGAAACAGCATCATCAGTTTATTTGCTTTTACAGTGCCATCAAAGTAAAATTTTAACAAGACTGTCCAACTGATGACTGCTCAGTCAGTGCAGCTCTGCAGCTCACACATGGAGTATTCCCCCTTTCCCAGCACTCCCAGGCTCTGCTCATGTGCTGTGTTTCAGCTAGAACGCAGCTTTTTCTCCTCAGAACAAGCCTGTTCCGTTCACTTTACTGAAATGACCCCAAAAATCACATCAGGTGACTCCAGATCTTTGCTCCTGCTGCTTTGCTGGTGTGTGTTAACCTACCTGCCCGTCCTCACGCTGAACAACGCACGCTGAGGATGAGGAGCTCAGGGAAAGGCTATACATAGAGCTGGGGAAAAAACAGCCCCTCGGGCTACAGTACCTGAAACATGGGCTTGGCTTCCACCGAGGTGTGCCCCAGCGCTGGGTGCGCCTGCCCTCACCCGTTACTGCTCAGCAATGCGGTAACACCACATTCCTCCTGCAGCCAGGATGTCTCCTCCCCGTCTTAGCTGGCGGCAGGAAAAGAATCAGGAAGAAACTGCGATGTTTTACAGAGAAATGGTGACATAAGATGGGCTGCGGGGTGCCCACACCATTCCTGCAGGCTGGTGGTGAGCGGACCCAAGTACACTGAACCCGGCAACAGCCTAAAGTGTGAGAAATCATATCCGACTCCCTAAATTCCTCCTCTGGTGGAGGGACTGCACTAGAGGAGGCAAAGTGATGCTGGACATGGCACTCTTGCAAACCTTGGCTAAATGTTCTGCCTGGTTTAAAACCAGGCCCTAAACCACTGGTAATCAAACCAGGAGGTGAGTCTCCTCTTGAAAAGACTGCAAATGCCACCTATTGATGCACAAGCAGCTCCTGCCAGAGCCAGCAATGCTGAGCATCAATGCTCTGAAATGGTAATGCTCCATCCTGCATGACTGTAAAGCAATTCTGTCACACAAACAGGACTGGAAAATCCTACTTCAAACACAAGCTGCTTCAATGAATTATCCAAAATAACTCAATTCATCCTTTCCTCCTCCAGCCTGGCCCCTGGGACTTGCCAAAGCAGGTAAAACATCACCTGGGATTCCAGGCTCTGCGAGTTCAAACAAGACCAAAAGCAAGGAACAGTCACAGAGTATCTACTGCAGATCCATACAGCCTGAAGGTAAAAAGCAGCTGTGATCAGCTGGGTGCTCAGGGACAGGGGATCGAGGCACAGTTCTGTGTCCCAACAGGACAGGGGAGCTCAAACGCTGCTCCAGGCTGTACTCTGCCCATTTCACCATGTACAGCGTGGTCCTGGGTTCCAGGCAGTGAGGCTGTGTTACAGATGGAGGCACATCGAGGCAGCAGGGCTGGCTAAATACAGAGGAGACAGAATGGTAAAAAAGCACTACAAAAACCACTGGAGCAATCCTCTGTGATCAGGGTCAGGGACAAGAAAGATGCTCTCAGGACTTCCAGTGCCTTTCCAGTTTAGCCTGAAGCTAAACTACACCAACCCGTGCTGGGCTGAGGCAGAGCCCTGGGTAAGACATTCCCTGGAAAACAAATCAAACCAGCTCCTGCAGGAAATGGTGCTCTGAGTCATGGGACATACCCTGCCCTAACAATGTGTTAGGGGACACGACTGTGCTGGAAGCACCTTCTCCAGGGCGGGATGCACAACCTGCTCCTGCTCCACACTACACCATCACATCACACCCAGTGATGCTCATGAGGGCAGCATCATTTGAGCTCATGCTCTGTGGTGCATGCAAGGTCTCTGCTCAGCACATGTGTCACTCACTGTCACAAGCTCACGCTCTGCAGCACTAATACCTGCCAAGCCCCAGCTTTTATAACCAGGCTGCTTCTCTAGGAAGGCTGCTGGAGCCCTGCTGCCACGTGAGGTCAGGTTCCCTGCACTCCTCCTAGGCTCTGAGGTTTCTGATGGAGCGGGATGCATGTGGTGGAGGAAGCACCGAGAGTTCATCAGCCTCGAGCAGCTCCCAGTGGGAACTGGGACATGAACTGGGAAACAATCCCGCTCCAGTGAGAGCAGCCAGAGTTGAACAGGATGTGACTCCTGTGTGAGCGGTTTTGTTTTACTTCCTCTGATCTGACATTTGCTTTCTGTTTGGATTAAAGGCTAAGGAGCACTTTACCCCTTTCCAAGGACACCTTCCTCACGCAGCAGCTTTCCATGTAGCTCTTGGGGTGTGACACCAGTTAATCAGCACTGACCAGGCTGCAGTGATCCTGTTCAATCAGCTTTTAACTTCTATCCCCAGAGCTCAGAAGAACACAAAGCAAAGTGGAAATCAGGGGCAGAGCACTGAGTGCAAGAACACTTAATCTCTTGAAACACAAAACCTCCATTAAGGAAAAAGGATGCTAAATGAGTACAACTGTATAGCTGGGATGAAACCCCAATGCTCTCCATCCTTAGGCCAGGGACAGCCTATGTGCACCTTGTCATGGAAACATAAGGGGCAAAAACCTAGAAGGCAGTATGAGACCTGGAGCTGGAAGCACTTAAGCTGCATGGGAGGAAGTCAGGGGTAAGAAATGCTGTCCCATGTTGTAACTTTTATTCCCGATTTCAGGAATGAAACCATGTTTCCTTCCACCCAATCTTTTCATTTCCCATTTTAGTAAAACCTGACCAGCAAAACAACCTCCCCACTCCAGCCCACGACTTAAAATACTGGGTTTGCTAATTGCCATTTCAGGAATTCCAAATGAAATTCCAACTCTCATCCTGAAAACCCTACACACAGAGGCCTCAGGAGTGACTGGTCCTCCCCAGCACAGGACCTGCATTATTTGTCCTCCTGGGTATTTAGGAGCTTCCTTTAAGCCACGTATCCTCCTCAACGCCATAAATGCAATGGAAGTCACACTGCTTTCTGCTCCTGGATGCAGCTTGCTCCTCTCCATACCTGCTAGAATTAAAACACAGGGCTTGCAGCGCATGTGGTTTGATCCTGCGGGGGCAAGGTACAAGTGATTTGCCCTCTCTTGGCTCCCGTCCCCAAGCTGGAGCAGGGAGCACAGCCCCTTGTCCCAGAACACATCACAGAGCTCATGCTTGTCACAGACAAAGTCCAGCAGGCTCTGACCCTTGTCCACACACGGGTGTGGAAGATGAGGCAACACATCGTTACACCTGAGCAGCGCTCCCACCGAGATGCACCGAGGTGATGCTGTGCCACATTTTGGGAGCTGTCACCAAGAGCCAGAGGTCAGCTCAATCTTTTGGCTCCAGTTTCTCTCCACAACCCTGCAAAACCCAAAGCCATGGCCTGGGCTAATGGAATGGGATCTCCAGTGGCCATCGAGGCAAAGCTGCTACTTGGCACGCAGCAGCCTCCCAGCTGGAGCAGGATGGGCCCCTAGACTCACAACTCTGCACAAAAGCGTTACAGATCCATGAGGTCTCCATGCAGCTTCTCTTCTCCAGCCTGAACAGCCCCAATGTTCTCATCCTGTCTTTGTATGAGAGCTGCTCCAGCCCCTGATCACCCTCGTGGCCTCCTCTGGACTTGCTCCAACAGCTCCATGTGCTTATGCTGGGACACCAGAACTGCACACAGTGCTCCAAGTGGGGCCTACTCAAGTGTCATCCTCACACCATGGTTGCCTCCCATCAGCTCTGCCCTGGAGCTTCCATCACGCACCCGCAGCGTGCCCAGTGCCTGCCCAGGACAGGCATCTGCCATCACAGAGCTGTGCCCCTGCCAAGGGACACAGCTGAAATCAGAGCTGAGCCCTCACCAGCCCCTCTGCAGCGCTGGAAACGCTCCCTGCAAAGGGCAGAGCTCTTGGTGCTCCCATTCCAAGGTTATCCCTGTGCAAGATGATCCACCCCAGCAGGAGAGTTAAATGTGGGTTCCTATGGGCAGAGCTGCAGTGTGGCTTCACCTGCAGCCTCCAAAGCAACATGTGAAGCCAGAGCTGGGATGCAGAGCATCATGTCTCTGAGCTGCTCCAAGCAGACACACATCCCAGCCTTCCCCAGGCCCGTGATATTCAGGTTAAGCCTGAAGTGCTTATGCTGCTTGGTAAATTCAGGCAGAGCTCTTCTTCCAGATGACGTTCAACTCCATCAGCTCTCCCAGCTACAAAGCCGGGTTTAATCAAAGTTGCTATTAAACCTGACAACCTCCTTGTGCAGACTCTTCTAAATAAGATTAGGAACAGCTAAAATTAGTCTAATTTAGTGTTAATCATTAATCCTTTTATCCACTCTTAATCCAATTTAAATGTCCACACAAGGAACTTGCACAGACTTTGTTACTCGAATTTGAAACAAAATTAAACGCTATTTGATTAAATCACCACAATCTGAGTGCTGCTGTAAGAGGTGTTTGCTGTAGGTGATTATCAGCTGCTTTGCTAACCCTCAGCATCATCTCTGTGCTCATCCCATGGCTCCATCTCTTTGCACTTGGGGTTCACATGGCCATCTCCATTGGTATTTAACAAGTAAAATGTACCTTTCCCAGCCGTCAGGTTGGAAAAAAGACTTTCAAACATAAGGTTTAGGAGGGTTATAAAAGGCAAGACAAAACCCCAAAAAAACAACTCAGAAAAACCACCATCAACAACCTGTTTTTAGGCAAAACGTCACGATCCCAACACTTCCCACTGACCTTTGTTTCTGGGGCTGTGCTCTGCTCTCTGCTGTTTGTGCAGGGCCCCAACAGCTCAGCACCGCTCATCGCTGCGAGGAGACAGCCCACCTTAACACCACAAATTGCTGGTAGCCTGGCCATGCAGCCAGCCCTGCCTGCAGGGATGGTGACCCAGAACTTCCCCTGTCTAATTGCTGTCTGCTCCAGCTAGCTTTTCCGCGATGGTCATTTTTCAGAGCCTTGCAGAAGAGAAAACACAGCCTGAACGCAGGAATCAGCTGCAACCTCTGCTGCCAAGTTGGCAGAGAAGATAAGGACCTTTTATTTAAAGTAGAAAAAACCCAAACCCAGACACTGAGGAGGGACAGACGAGTCTTTAGCAACTTTTACAGCCACTCTTGCAATCAGTTTCCTAAGCACATTCAAAAGCCCGAGTTTTCAGCAGCAGCCTTTCTCTGCCTGCTCTGCAATGATCTCCTGCCCAGCGGCAGGGGGGGAAGACCGACGGACGTGCGGAATGTGAGGAGTGAGGGGTGACTCATCCCAGAATCGCTTAATTACAGAGAACACTGTGGCTTAGAAGAGGCCTTAAAGATCATCATCTGGTTCAACCCTTCTCAGTGTTTTAGGGCAGAACTTGGGTAGGATCAACCCCGCAGGGCAGCTCTTGAGAAAGGAAAGGTGTGCAGATCCTCCAGCGCAAGAAAAAAGGGATGCGGCAGCTCCTCAGAGCCCTCTTCTGCCCCTTCCCTTCAGCTCCAGCTTGCTTCAGGCTGCACCACATCAGGGGTTACGAACAGCCCTGGATGTCCCTCCAGGAGATCCAGCCTGAGGAGCCACCAAGCAGCCTCCTTTACAGTGGGAAGGCTCCCACTGAGCTTCTCCTCTTTCCACATAGAGC
Organism: Loriculus beryllinus; assembly: GCA_039877255.1. Lineage (NCBI taxonomy): Eukaryota > Metazoa > Chordata > Aves > Psittaciformes > Psittacidae > Loriculus > Loriculus beryllinus. Next base: position 5,868 of record JBCJKH010047767.1, on the reverse strand, counting down.
CAGGTTGGATGGGGCTTGGAGCAAGCTGCTCTAGTGGAAAGTGTCCCTGCCCGTGGCAGGGGGCTGGAGCTGGGTGAGCTTTAAGATCCCTTCAAACACAAACCACTCCATGATTCTATTATATACCCACCACTCTTTAAAGTGCTGATATTGCATCAGCTCAACACTATATACTATCTACTGCCCTGGCAGAGCAATTCCCATCACCTCAACCATACAGATCAGATGAGAAATCTTTCCAGATGCCATCATGTGCACTGCAAACACAGAAGCTGTAAATCTCAGCAACTTCTTTGTGGCTTTAGCAACTTCCATAGGCATTCTGCTTCTTCCAGCTGGAGCAGTGGATGTGCACAGAGAGAGCCACGGGTGGGAGCAGATGATGCAACCTGCAGTGTGTTAGTGGTGCAATGAGCTCCGGCAGCACGCCAGGGAAGAAATGTGATGTGCAGCTTTTGGTTTTTCCCCAAAATGGAAATACTCCATCCTTTAGATGAATCACAAGGAGTGACACAGCGAGGGGTTACAGAGTTTCCCCATCAAATGCAGGAAAAGTGAAAAGTGAGGTTTTAACAGGTTTCCTGTAACTTTCGCTAGCTTAGGAATTGGATGCCCCGTACCTGGCAGTGTTCAAGGCCAGGCTGGATGGGGCTTGGAGCAAGCTGTTCTAGTGGAAGGTGTCCCTGCCCCTGGCAAGGGGCTGGAATTGAGTGAACTTTAAGGTCCCTTCCAACCCAAACCAGGCTGTGATTCTATGAAGCTACTCTTTAATTTCTGAGACATCAAGGTGCTGTCACACATTGTGCCTACCCATTTCTAACAGTTCCCCTTGCCATGAACCCATACAAACCTTTGACACATGTCTTTTCACCTTGTCCTGGGCAATGCCTTTGTTCATGCCTTCTCTAAGGTAATCATTCGGGCACTTCACAGGGCAATACCTCTGTTATGCTTCACTAGGGCACGTTTTTACTCACTTCCTTGTTGTGTTGAAGCAGACTGTGCACGAACCCAAACCTTACACCAGACCAGGAGCAAATCCAAGCCCTAGACTCAGACACTCGCATATTTTACACGCTGTGGTCGCAGACACAGCCCTGAGTACCAGCTCCGCAAAGCTCCTATAATACATTAAGCGTTTCTTAGAGGATCAGCATGGAAAAGCATCCATAAGATGCCTGGTTCTGGAATCAGACACTTGGGGGTGGGGGGAGAGGGGAAGGGCGCCAGGGAGCTTCGTAAAACGGAAAATTTAAAGGAAAAAAAAGAGAGAGGAGGTTTTTTTTTAGCCTGGCGGAATTAAGGGCAGGAGCTGCCAAACCGATGGGGGGGTGGGAAGCGGCTCGTGCTGGCCGCGTGCTCGGGACACCCCGCCTCCCACCCCCTCCGGGACCCCGCCTTGGTCCCGCCCGCCCCGGCGGCGATATAAGGCAGCGGCGGCGAGCGGCGGGCAGCAGCTGCCGAGCGGAGCTAAACCGAGCGGAGCCGAGCCGAGGAGAGCGGAGCTAAACCGAGCCCAGCCCCGCCGAAGCCAGCCCCGCCAGCCCGAAGCCTTCCCCGCCCCGCAGCTGCCGCCGCTGGGTAAGGAGATGCGGCGGGATGAGATGTGGGGTACCAGGGGATACTGTGCGAAAAACAGAGGGGATCTGGCTGGATGGGAAGGGTCTGCCCAGCCGGGGGGCCATGGGTGGATGTGTTTTCCTGGAGTGAGCCTCTAGGAAAAATCTCAAATCCGAACTTAAAGCAGAGCTGGGGAAAGCTTGCATTGCTTGGAGAGCTCTGAGCACTACAGGGAAAAAGCAGCTGGATTTAACTAATGTCCCTCTCCTTCTTTTGTAGACTTGACATCTTCCAGATCCACTGCAATAAAGAAAAATGGAAACCATGCATGAGCTGATTCCCTTCGCCAAAGAAATGCTCAGCCAGAAGCCCAACAGGAAGATGGTCAAGCTGTACATGCTGGGCAGTGTGCTGGCTTTCTTTGGGGTGGTCATTGGTCTGGTGGAGACGGTGTGCAGTCCTTTCACCTCTGAAGGGAGGCTAGAGGAGGAGAAGAGACCCGACCCGAGGCGAGAGCAAACGCTTCCCCACAAACAGGAGGATCTGATCTTGGGAAAGAGCAAGAAGCCAGGAGTGATGCAGAGGGCCCTGGTGACCAGGCAGCACGCCTCCTAAGAGCCCTGCACCGGAGGGGTGCCCGCCCAGCAACCAAGCACAAGAGACTCTGCTGTCCCGTTGTACCTGGTGGTGGTTCCAGCTAGAAGAGAGAAGTGTTGGCTGAAGGAGGAGACCGCAAGTGCAAGACTTGGAAGAAGTGAACGGTTATATTTGCTGCTGTGCAGCAGTGGGGAAACAATACCTTTTGTTGGTATAAACATGTGCAAGATGCACAGCATGGTTTCTTATTTTTATTACAGATGCATTTTACAACATTTTGCAAGATCAATAAATATTTTATATGGTACCAATGCTCTCGGGCTGTGTTGATTCTCAAAGCCATCTCTGACATGCAAATAGGTGTCACTGGCACCTCTGGCTCTTCTGCTGGGGTAACTGAGGGTGCCCAGGGATCAGTTGAGGGTGGTGACTGCACCCTCACAATAAATCCCACTCCCGAGTCTGTGCTGGGGCTGATGGGGTCGCATTTCTGTACCTCCAGCAGCTGCTGCCCTTGCAAACTAGTCCAGCTTGGGCAGTGGGAGAAGGTGGAATTTGCCTTAGGAGATAGACGTGTGCCAGGTTGGAGGCGGGGTTGTACATTATGGGGTTATGTGGGTTTAATGGCACACATTTGCCTCTGCCATGGCCTAGAACTGTTTGAACCCACCCCTGTCCATGCCCCAGCAATCCACTAACAGGCTACGGCTGCCACACAGCTTAAAACCTTAAAACCCATCTATCACTCATTCCCTCACAAACCCCCCTCACTGTGCAGAGTAATATTAGCTTCCACTGTTTGAGAGGTGTCACAGATGGAAAAACTGAAGCACGGAGAGACACGATGGCAGAGCCAGGCTGGAGGCTGTGGAAATAGAGATTCAAGCTTGAGGGCACTGCCAGCCTCATGAGAGCACTTGCACCTATTTTAAACCCTTTCCTGGGCTTAAAAGGAATCTGTGGCATTGGGGACTATGGAATGTTAGCCCAGAGAGCCAGAGCTGAAAGAGTCTGAGTGTGCTACAGAAGGAAGGGAAATAGCCTTGCCAGTCATGGCTGTGACAGAAAATCCCTCTATGTGCTCAGTGGCCAGTGGGACAGCAGACTGGAGGAGGAATCCCACTGAGTCTGCACAAAAACTCTGTTCAAGCTTTCAAGCAAGTGTAAAGCACCTTTTCTTCATGCAAAAAAGAGCAGAGTCCACTTAAAAATGGCCTTTGAGAAGTACTTTTCAGTCCATAAACAAGCCATAGGTTTCTGGCAAGGCTGAACGATCCAACGCCTCATTGATACCAATGGAAATTTCATGGGAGGACATGGAAGAACTCAGGCCTGAAGAAAGCCATAAACTGACAAGCATTCACCATCTCCCCCCCCCCCAAGTTCCACGTGTTATATGTTTGCAGCACAGCCTCAGGGACAGGGAAGGCTGATCTGCAATTCCCAGCAGCACACCTGAACTAAATGGTTCACAAATGGATTAAACAGAGATGAGAATCACATCTTTGCCTAAGGTAGCTACAAACTCTGCTCATCACACATTGGTTCCCAAGATTAGCACTTCTGTACCAGTCCCAGGTGTCTCATCCTGCCTCATGGGATAGGGAAATTTAAACGATGAGGAGATGGAGCAGAGAAGCTGTGGCTGCCCCATCCCTGGCAGTGTTCAAGGCCAGGTTGGACACAGGGGCTTGGAGCAAGCTGCTCCAGTGGAAGGGGTCCCTGCCCGTGGCAGGGCCTGGAGCTGGAGGAGCTTTCAGGTCCCTTCCAACACAAACCAGGCTGGGATTCTATGAAGATTCCCAGCACACACATTGCCTCCTCTCATCATGCTTGCGCCCTGCTGCCCACACCCCCTCTTCACAGCGATCCAGTCACAGGGTTTAGGAGCTTAAAGCAAAGAGGTTTGTGGAGCAGTCAAAATAGCTCCTCCTAAGACAGCTAATGGGATTAGACAGCTAAATCACGGGCACTGCACCGGCAGGTCTGGAGCCTCCTTGGTGAAGTCGTGTCCTGCAGAAGACAATCTCCTGCCTCCTGATGTTCAGAGGTTGTTACTGCCCACGTATTACCCTGGAAGAGGAGCCCAAGGGGTCAAGCCTATGCATTACCATTTCCACAGAGGATTGTGTTAATGTAAGACAGGTCAGGCTCTCTGCAGAGCGGTGATTTAGACCCATATTCGTGCCTGATTTTACCACAATGACCATCTTTCAGCCACAACGATGAATTCAGTGTGCATGGAGGCTTAGTAATCCATTCAACACCACTTCAGCTGTGATGAACGACAGACCTGCCAGATGGGTTAGATTAAAAGGCTTCAGCAAACTTCCCTGCCTTTAAACCACGGCATGACTTTCCAAACCAGCCTGTTTCCCAGCTCCACTTCCCAGTCCTCCCTCACAGCTCTATTCCTCCTTTCCCCCCTCCCCCCCCCCCCAAATCCTGGCCAGTACAACTGGCACAAATGCAGCCAGCAAACGGCATCCACACACAACAGAGCATGGCAAAGTCATTCCAAAAGTCCCTCTGTGAATTACAAAGACAAATTTTAAGGACTGGGATATACCAGAGAGCAACCAGATGAACACTCAGTGCTAGTCAGGACACCTCAAGCAAGCTACACAAAGCATAAGGAGCATTTAAGGCTAAGTTAAAGCAAAGTCTTGAAGGATTAGCTCTTGAGAAGAACCCCATGTTGACCAAAGTGTGAGTTTCATTGCTAAGCTTGCATGAGGTTGATTCCTGTTTGTTCTCTTTAACACTTGTCTGAATCTAGTTTATCCTGTAAATGTGACTTTTCCTGGTGCATTAAGTCCTCAGGGAAACTGCAGCTCATGTGAAACCTTTTGAGTATTTGTACCCATCCTCCAGCACCTCTTCAAAGATCCTATTTCAGCTTGGAACTGCTGTCCAGGCTTTCATCACCTGAAGCTGAAGGCCACCCAAGACCCTGCAAGCCCTCCCTCACAGGCCAATTGCTCCAAAGGCACGAGCCAAATATCTTTAGAGAGCTCTCACTTGCTATTTGCAGTTTGCACCCTGGGTATTTCAAGAGCTGCCAGGCTAACTTTAGGGGCCCAGATAAGTATATCAGCCTCTGCCACCCAACACCAAGGGGACTGGGAACGTGGACAGCGGCCAAGACCCAAAGCAGCCACAGTACCAACAATCGAATATCAAGGCAGTAATTCTGATTTGGTCACACTGGGTGGGAAAACCCAAGTGATTTAGTGCTTAGAAATGACTTGAACATGACCGTACTTTTATCTACACCGGCAGCAAGAAGCAATGTTGTGTGAACCCAAACCCAGTCACAGAGGCATCAACTCTGGTACCTGAGAGTGCGTTTTCCAGGAGTGGCACAGCCGTGACAGCGATGGTGCTTGCAGGATGGCAGCACCGCCTGAGAGACACGGCAGCACGTGGCTGTGCCAAAACACACACACATCTGTCATGGCTCAACAGCATTATGTTGACATGCACATCAGCCTAATGCGAGTGAAACCGAGGGCAGCGCTTGATAACGGTGATATTCCTACCTGTAAAGAATCCCAGCCTGGTTTGGGTTGGAAGGGATTTGAAAGCTCATCTACTTCCGACCCCTTGCCATGGGCAGGGACCCCTTCCACTGGAGCAGCTTGCTCCAAGCCCCTGGGTCCAACCTGGCCTTGAACACTGCCAGGGATGGGGCAGCCACAGCTTCTCTGG
>JBCJKH010047764.1:39412-50658 GCA_039877255.1 Loriculus beryllinus | reverse complement strand
TGGACTTGTTCCAACAGTTCCATGTCCTTTTTATGTTGAGGACACCAGAATTGCACACAATGCTCCAGGTGAGGTCTTCTGGTGTGCTTACAGACTGAGCTTATAGGGTTGACAGCAGGCTGTTGAAAATGCATAGTATAACATTACATATAATATTTTTATGAATGCATTCCACCTACAATACCAAAAAGTAGGATTTATCATAACAAAACATTTTTCTGGCCCAAAGCACCTCATTCCTGATCTGATTGTGAAATCTCTTCAGGGACTTACAGATCCTCAGAGCTCCTCAGGACTTCTCACTGTGTGTTAAGACTTCAGGTCATAATAAATTGCACTTCATATGTTTCTGGAAGTGATCAGCGTTTTATAGACGTGGGCAACTCTGATTTTCCTTTTCTATGAAGTCCTTTGCATGAGGCTAATATTTGCCTTGCTTTCTTTCCAGATTAAAAGTAACAGTGTGAGAAGTCTTGCTAAGGCTTCACTTAGGTCTTCAGTTTGCCAGTTCTTCCTCAAAACCAGATGCTGAGGAGTTGACTTTGTTGTCAAGATGCCAATCAGAATCATCAAAGTAGAACAGGATTTTTTTACATTGATGAAGCTATTGCAAAACGCACATTTGAACAGTGGATACATAAAACATCATCTTATGAATTCCATAAATGTAATATGAAATGAGCATTAAATCTGAAACCAGATTTAGTGAAGAACATAAGAGCTTTTAATGAAGATGTGAAGTTATGAAATGTTGGGCCACACTGTTTGACATGGACTTCTAATTCACCTTTAACACCTTTATTAGCTATATTGTTATTTTAACACCTTCCTGACCCCACATTTTATTTCTACATGTTGTCCCTGTAACAACTTCTTACTATATTTATGTAATGCTATATTTTGTCTGTGTTATGGTGATGCCAGTTTTGATTCTTTTTATTGACTAAGTATCAGAAAAAAGATCTGTAAATGCTATACAATATTCTTGGTGAGTTTTCATTCTATTTAATTTATAGAACACTCAGACTTTGTTCATTTTACATCTTCAGGAATGTCTAAATGCAGAGATCACAGCAAGGTTCAATGTTGCCAACCTCCAGAGCAAGGCTTTTAAAAACAAACTGAAAGGATTTGTGTTAACTACAAATAAGAACTGTTAATAGCAAGAGAATCCATTTTAACTGTAAAATGAAAGTACCAAAAGAGTGTTGAGCCACAGTGCTCATGGGAGCAGATGGAGCTGAATTAATTCTTTTGCAGCTATGCTGAATCTTTTCATTCTTTTATTTGAGTTACACTCAGTACAAATATGAACTCGCCTTTTGTTTGAGATCAGTTTTTTGTGCATCACTAATGTCACCATACACTCACCCATTCACTTCTTTTCAGAGTGGGGTCAGTCTGAGCCATTCTAGTACCTCACAGAAACTAATCTGAAGTGAATACCTTCTCTTTAAATATTTTGCTCTTGGAAAGAATATCTTAATTTCTACCCATTGAACTTGGCTTCCTCTCAGGAAGCTTTTTATTCTGACATCTGAACACTCAAAGAATACTTGAGCAGATATGAAATATACAGTATGCAGCACTTAGAGACCGAGTCTGCTGACAGAGAACTGTAATGCAGTTGTAAAAGCAACCCGCCTTGTTTCTAGAAGCATGAAATAAGAGAACTGATCAATAAGTATAATGTCTGACAAATAGGGTTTGGGGTTTGGTTTTTAGCACAGCTAATTATCCTTGAATAGAAGTGTCATTTTTGTTCATCAGCACACTGCAAGCAAACACATGAAAGGAAAGTGGCTGGTTATTTCCAAACTAAATGTCCCCTGTATGATCATCCCTATGCATGATCTTAACAGCACTTTTGCTTTATCCAAGGAAGACACTAATCACTGCCAAAATATTTAGAATGTTTCTCTTTCTAAGGCCAAAATGCGAACCTTTATCTCTTCCTCCTGTTGTTTGTTTGGATGCTCTTTTGTTTTGTTTCTGTAAAATAAACCAAATTCTGTTTCCTGAACTATCATGCAATAAATCAGGCTTGATCTTGACAGCTCATGTGAAATATTTTCCAAGTCAGTCCCCATATGAATGAAGAGTATCTTGGAGAGGAGGCATATGGGCCACAGTGGGAGGTTTACAGCCTGCCTTGGTCAGTATTGAGCAATTGTGAGACCATATGAGTAGGTAGAACCATTTCCTGTTCTCTCAACACTGCAAGCACATAGAGTTACATGAAGAAGTCAAGAACTCAGCTTTCTTCTGGCTTTTGTATTCGTTCTACAACTTCCTTCTCATTCCTTAATTCATTCAGTAACATTTCATAGCACTTGCCACACTAAGTTGTGTTGGACTATTTAGGAATTTGTTCCTGCAAGGCATGGGAGTGTTTTGTTTCTAAACAAATGAAGAACGTAAGATCCATACAGTCATTTGCCCAGGATAATACAAGGTTGAAAAGTGGTTCCTAACCTCAGCCAACACGATTTTTATATCTTAAACATTCTTTCCGATTTATTTAGATTGGAGGTAGAACCAGTGGCTTTCAGCAACTCTCTCAGGTTTGCATTTCCAAGCAAGATACTGTAATCTTACTGTTTGGGCACACAGACAGTTTCCTCTTTGAGATGTGTTTGTTTGTATTTCTTTAAAGCACTTCCGCTGTTTTGCCTATATTACTGGGGAAAATCACCTTTTACTTGCTTGCCTAAGTACTGTTTTAATAAAGACTTCAAGAGCTCATAACAAAAGGTGACATAAAAAGCAATTCAAATGTGCTTTCTCAGGTGCAACTATAGCTGTAGTAATTGCTTGTCATCTTCTTCAGCCATCAGGTTTGGGCGAATGCCACAAGCGGAGAAGGAGAAGCTCTTGGCAGAGATTTCCAGCGACATCGACCAGTTAAACCCTGAATCTGCTGATCTACGAGCACTTGCCAAGCATTTGTATGACTCATACATAAAGTCCTTCCCTCTGACCAAAGCCAAGGCGAGGGCGATCTTGACAGGAAAGACGACAGACAAATCAGTTAGTTCCCTCTGTTTTGTTTTGGGTTTTTTCTGCCTTTCTTTTGAGTAAACTATTTACTACTTAGACAGCACATCTTTGAAAACCCCCCTTTGCTGTTGGCAGTTCCATATTTCAAGCTGTGTCTGAAACACAGGAAATGTTTTTAGATAGGATAAGTAAACATTATTTGAAAAAACTCCAAGTTCACCTAATAAAATACTTGAAACCAGTACAAGAATGTGAAGGTCACCTTAACCTTTTTGTATTCTCTGAGCCTCTCTTCCCGTTTTCCTTGTCTTCCACCAAAGGTTATCTGCCACATCATCTGTTAAGGTGGCTATCTCGCTGTCAGGAATTGGCAGCTATACTATTCAAACATCTGTATCACAGCATATTATCATAGCTTATTATCAGTACTACCTGTTCCCAAAGGAATACTCTTTTCCTAAGTGTCAAATGATTCCCAGTGCCAACAGCGTTACTAGCCTTAAATATGATGCTTATTCTTATGAAGCTTTGATGACTTCCTGCATTTAAGGGGGTTATCTTGGATCAGATCAGCATCCTGTGCTGGTGCAATTTCAATTTGAGGAGAACACACAGGAAAATCTTTGAAAAGTAAGGAATAGGGATATAGATGTTTGGAAATTTCACTGGCAATATGTAACAATCCTTTCTAGCAGTGAGAAGGATAACACAATTATGGGAGGTTTTTATTTTGTCACTATTTTAATACTTAAAAAGAAAATCAGTTTTCCAAGTTTTATAACTCTTGCTTTGGTTTATCTTTGTCAGTTTTACAACAGACACTGGGGTTTATTTTCTTTAATAATTTCAAAGGCAAGAATTTGGAGGTGTTTTAGGCTTTAAAGGTGGCTAGAATAATAACTCAAATATTGTCTCTAATTTGGTTGCACTCCTCACGTCAAAATCCGGATGTGGTGGACACTTCAAAACTTATGTAGCCTTTCATCATGTAGTATATGAAGTTTTAACCAGCATAGTTTCTTTACTCTGCAGAAAGCTGCTGTGGTACGTCCACTTGAGCGGCACTGCTTTTTCCAGCTCTTTTCTCAGTTCCCTCTCTATATCAGAAACAGGGGAAAGAATTAACACAGCAGTTTAGGGATTGTAAGTGTGATCCTAACAATTATGTACCTGCACTGGGAAATACTCTTTCTAAAGCACATGTTCATGCACAGAATTAATGACTTTGTTGTACTTGGTGCCCCAACTTAAAGAGTTTCTACAAAGAAAACAAAGGAACGACCTACTAGTACTGAAACATGCATTTTAAAAGCTTTCTCGTCTTTTTATTCCACTATTTTATATATGTGTGCATACACAGATCTGTATAAAATGCTTTTTCTGCTGCCAAAATAGCATTGCATCTTGAAAAACACCTCCTCCTCCTGGCTTTTCTCAGTGCTGTATGTTTATTTGTTCAGTTTCACACTGCAATCCTAGTGCAAGTAGGAAAACAATGTCACACCTCACCCTCTGTGTAACTGGATCTCAGGGGCTGGAGCTATATTTGCCTGTCATTACTGGGAAAGTCACAGCACTACTTTCCTTGGTCCTGTAAGCAGTGTAATATTGATTCAACCAACCTGTTTTGAAAGCTGAAATTCTCCTGTGCAGATGCTATTGGTCCAGTTCACAGCCAGACCTCTGTTTTCCAATCAGCTCTCCTGGTTAGGGAAGCAGTGCCTGCTTCCAGCCCTCCCTCCTGCCCAGTGAAAGCAGTCGGAGCTTTCTGTTTGATTTAGCCTGAAGCAGATGAGCAAACACTTCCACAGTCTCCATTGGCAGAACTATGGGAGTAGTAACCTCAGCTGGCAAAAGGCACCCTCAGGCTCTAAAGAAAGTACCTAATTTCAGTTCTAAGAATCCCATAATAGTTGAGCACTGAATAGACTTTAAAACTGGTTTAATCCAATAGCAACACAACTGTAGGAGTTTCCAGGAGGTGATGCTGTGGGAGAGGACTGCTGACTACAGTTAGGAAGGCTTGGGCTGGTTTGGAATCTGTTCTTCAGTATATAGTGACTACAAAAGCAGGAGAGAGAGCACCCATGTGAATAAGGCATTAGAATGAATTAGATATGTAATCACAAGGGATCTTAAATTAAAAAATGCATTTCTCTAGTCCCTTTGTTGAATAACTCATTGTATTTAAATGAATTAATCAGCTATGTTAACAAAGCTGTTCACATCAGTGAGAGGTCTCAGTGCAGCAATGAGCTATTTAGTCATTTATTCTCCAAGGGAAAGATTCTTCAGATAAATTCAAGAATTCCCTACTTATCCATTCCTTTAAAACCAGGAGCTTCTTCTGCACATTTGGAAACAGATTGTTTCCAGAGCCTAACACAAGTTTTCCTGGCACTGCTTTTCCTGGTCTGCTTTCTAAATTGATTTATTGCAGTTGAGTTTATTTCACAGTCAGACTCATTCTTGTGTTCTGAGTTGTGCTCCTGTAGCTTGTATCACGTTGGTTGTTTTCTTTCCCACTGCCAACTTGTTTGAGTTTAAATATATCCCAACTTTGCTCTTGTTAAAAGAGTTAACAGCAAAAGGTTAAATTTATCAGATAACCAATACCATAAAGTTGATATTAGTTGCAGCATTTTTTAGATGGATAGAACTGGCAAAGAGCATGACAGTATAGGAAGTAATCAAGGAGTGAATATACTCTGTCTTACAATAGAAAAGAAGTTGTATCATGTCCCTGTTCTCTGGGTAGATTCTGGCTTCTAGAAGCCATTAAAATTCAGGTAAAAGGAGGAACATTTTAACCTTGTTCCAAAGTCCAAATTCAAACTCAGATGTTACAGAACTTCTGTCAAACAAACACACAAACAAGAAAACCAATTAAAAGAAAGGGTAAAGAAAACAGCTGTTTTGAAATGATGTCCTTTACTTCCCTCCCACAGCTAGTGAGGAAGTACCAGCCAAAGCCCTGGGTTTAGAATGTGGATTCACGAACATGTGAGAAGGCCCTAAGAGCTATTTGGCCTTTCTCTAAATCAGTTTAACACTGTGAGGATATTTGTTTTAATAGGTTTATGAAGGTTTAACTCTTTGGGATCAGCTACTCTTGCTATATTCCTCATAGACTTCCCAGTGGTTTTGGCTGAGGAACACCTCTGTGTGCTGCTTCAGTTTCTCAGGAGGCAAATGCTCATAGAAAGGACATTTGAAAGTAAATTGTCTTTTCTTCTTATTTGTAGCCCTTTGTTATTTATGACATGAACTCTTTAATGATGGGAGAAGATCAGATCAAGTGCAAGCACGTGTCCCCACTGCAGGAGGAGAACAAAGAGGTAGCGATTCGCATCTTCCAGCGATGCCAGTTCCGCTCAGTGGAGGCAGTGCAGGAGATCACGGAATTTGCCAAGAACATTCCAGGTTTTGTGAATCTTGACCTGAATGATCAAGTAACTCTCCTGAAATATGGGGTCCATGAGATCATATATACTCTCCTGGCTTCTCTGATGAATAAAGATGGAGTTCTTGTATCTGACGGACAAGGATTCATGACACGGGAGTTTCTGAAGAGCCTGAGAAAACCTTTTTGTGACTTTATGGAACCCAAGTTTGAGTTTGCTGTGAAGTTCAATGCACTGGAATTAGATGACAGTGACCTGGCAATATTTATAGCTGTCATTATACTAAGTGGAGGTAAGTACTGTCCTGTTTGATATGATATTTTATATAACAGAACTGACACTTTTCATTCCTGTGCAAACGGAAGAATGCTCAGTGCTGCAGGATGGGACTGTATTTACATACAGGTTTTGATTAATTTTCAGTTTTCATGATGTTGTTTGCCCTTTTTTCAGTTTCAGGTAGAACCTGAGAATGTAAATGACCTGCTATTAATGATGGAGCTAGAAATGCCTGCTGAGTCAGCAGTGCATTCAGTTAGGAAACAAAATCAGGCCTGACTCCCTGAAAACAGGAAGGGTGGAATTTCACTGGCAAGAGCTTCTGAAAGTTAAAAAGTTCTGCATGAGAGTTTTAACCTGCAATTAGCTTGTGTGGCTTGCTAATTGTGCACAAATAGCTTTGATTCCATAACTGTTTCAAAATAGATGTGGAATTTGGCTTCCAGGATTGTTATGGGATTTTTGATGGTTGGTTTTTTCATTCATGCAAGGTTTGGTTTGCCTTTAGAAGAAGGGAAGAATGCATTCCTCAGGAAAACTATGCTCTCTTAATGGCTGAGAAAAGTAGACATTGTGTGTCTGCTCTGGTCATATTTCCTAAGATGCTCTGTTTGCATTAATCTTTATGCATTATGCTTTAGCAAACATGAACTTGCAGGCCCAGGTCTCAGACTACATGCATTCTAACACTTCATTAAACAAGACACTGAATTTTCAGCTTGTTTGAAGACAGTCAGTGTGTTCTATCTGATTCAAGGTGATGTAGCCATTATGTTTTGTGAATTACTGACTGCCAATCAATTTTAGTTCACTTATGAAGCCTTTCCATTGAGAATCTGAGGTATAAGACACACAGTTCAGGTTGTACTGAAGGTCTCTTACTTCAGCCAATACTATGGAGTTAGTGATGTTGCACAAAGAGCATTTTATCTCACTGATTTGTGTGTATTTTGGCTTAGAATGATTCTGCAGCTCTCAATGGGAGGAATGTGCTGAATGCTCTGAATTCAGATCCTTCACAGAGTAATGCAGAGTATGTTGTTACTACATTATGATTAAGCAATCAAACACAACCACTACTTGCTATTGTTCTGAAACCAAGCATGTTGAATGTGCATTGTTACCTATACCTTCATGTAAAATCACACACAATTACTCCTGGCACTGTGTTTCATTCAGTAAAAATGTGGTATCACAATCTGGTTTATTAGACTAACTAAAATCCACTTCAAACAAGTGCATTTCCCAGAAGCCATTCTCTTGTGCAAACCTTTGAACACAATGTTCCCTGAGGACTCTGAATTAATTCAGGAAGGGAAAATATGCTATTGGTGTATTTTTGGTTGGCTTTGATGGGGGAGGAGAAATTATCCAAACCTATTAGGGCATTCCCCAAAACATGCTGATATTTCGCATTTGCTAATATAATGAAACCTAACAGATGAGGAACAGACCTCTCAAAATCCACTCCTAAGTGAGAAAAGGGACCTTGCAGTCTGCAGAGCTGGATCTTTGGTGATGCCTGGCTGGCATTAAAGGAAACAGGTATCATGGAACTGATCTTAACATGTTAGATCTCAGGAGGACAGTGATCTACAGGAAAAAATGACTCTGTCGAAGCAGATTTATCAACAAGTCTCTTTTTAAAGAATAATTTGTAAACAGAGGTCCATAAAGAACTACTGAATTTTAATAGTTCTTAAATAACCCTGAAGCAAAGCCAGATGAAAATATAAATCCATATAAAAATCAACCAGTCCTTTCTTGGAAAATCCCTTAACTTCTTGATAGCAAAGATCTCTCACTCACTGTCTTTATTCAGAACTCTTTTTATTCCTCTCCCCCCTCTAAAAAATGATATGTATTTGCAAAAACTGAGTTTCTCTTCTGAAAACAATTAAGCTTTGCAGGCAATTAAACAATGGCTTTTATCATGGAATTTACAATCAAGTATGATGTATATTGACCTGTATGCATTCTGAGGGACTATAATGTGTGGTATGGAACAGAAATCTGATTCCTCAGGAGGCTCGGATGTCCTTGTTTCTGCAGGAATATCGAGCCAGTCTGATTTCATTGAAAATTGGTTTTCAAAGCCTTTACTGGCTGCAGGAATACTCTCATTCTTAAATCACTTCAAGAGATCCTGTGCACAAAGATGTTAAAAAGCAAAGCAGTTTGTGGCACACTGAAAGATCCTCACCAAAAGCTCTGATTCGAAGTGAATCTGTCGTTGCCTTGTGAAATGACATTCATTCTGCAGCTTCATGGCACGCTCTCTTAATGCAGCTCTGAAGAGCAGAGAGAAGGAAAAGTGAAAGATAATGATTCCAGCTGGAACATGACATGTAGAAAGCTTTTCATTGTGAAGTGTGTTTGGAATTTGCCACAAATCCTATAAAACAGTTCAGCCTTTTGACAGTGAACCAGTTGTTTTTTCCTTATATGTGAAAAGGCAAAATACTTCTCTGCCAATAATAAGCTGACAAATTAACTGTAACATCAACAGAATGAAAGTATTCCTGCTTCCAGTGTCAATCATTTGACTGTTCTGAGCTGCTCAGTGCAGCCTCACTGTCTTCAGTGATTCCAAATGTCACTCTGAACACATCATTACAAAGCTGAAGAGTTATTCTTAATGTTGGTTCACTGTGCTTTAAAACAAGTGTAAATGGCCAACAAATTGTAGTATTCTGAATTTAATGCTGATGAGACAGAGACTGTGTGTGTGAGTGGTAGGATATTATAGGATATTACCTTGGGTTTAGCCAAAAAATGCTTTATGCCATTAACAGCAATTGCAAACTCTCATTACAATGTCCTTTTACTTATGGTAACTTTGATAAATACGTACATTTGGTAAAATGGGATTTGGAAAACTTCTTCCAGGGAGATACTCTTCCTCCCTGTTGTATTCCACTGAGGCATATCCTCAGCCTGTAGTTAGTGCCATGGTATAAACGTTAAAGAACTTGAAGTATCTTTAAAAATATGGTATATACCAGAGCTGAAAATTAAGTCTGTCATAAGAAGGTTTAAGGAGAACAAGCCGAATGTCTGTGTTTGGGCAGGAAAGAGGGTATTCCAAGCTATTGGGATAATCCACATTTACAAGCAGTAAACTCACTCATCAGGTTGTTGTTAAATAAAGGAGAAGCTCAAAAGGTGATTTTGTAGCATGTCCACATAGATTTGAACTTTCGTATATGATCTGCTGCAGCATTTAGGCTACAGTAGTGTTTGGGAACTGTAGTAGGGAATACCTGTGAAGACTCGGACTCTGTTACTCTGTTACCCAGAGGTGCAGTCAGAATGGTACCTGAACTCACCAATGTTCATTCACTTCTGAGTGTGCTCTTTACAGCAGTCACTGCTCTTGTTTAAACATTGCATTCAGTAATTTTGCTGCAATCTGAGATCAGCAATATTTGAAGTTTTATCACTGAATAGTACCAAGGAATAGTTCATATTTGACTGCTACACAAATCCAGCTCTGGCAAAAGCTGTTAAGAGCAAAGAAGCATTTCATAATCAAACCAGGAACTGCAGATAACCACTGTGGGCTTTGGACCACAGTCCTGGGGACTGCAATATACGTTACAGTCCTGAAGAAAACCCTCGGACTGCTGAGTCATATCTGCCTCAGCAAAAGAAGTAGCACAGTTGTGCAGTCACCCATATCTTTGCCTGTTTTATCATATTAAGATTTCAGAATGTGTATTTGGATGCAAAATGCACTTGATCACAGGTATTAAAATATAAAGGTATGGGTAAAGGCATGCAGATGGCAGTTTCATATGTGAGGCACAGAAACCAAATTGTAATTACTGCTAGGGACGTGAAAGAAGCACCAAAATCTGTAAGGAAATAAACAGCATATTTTTCCCTGACCCAGTATAGAACATCAGTTCACACAGTCATACTGTTGACACTCAAAGCTAAGGGGCATTTTCTTCCTTAGAACAGCTTCCTGCAGAATTTCCAAACCAAATGAAACAGCCATATGACAACGAATGAAACAAAAGAAAAAATCCATAAAGACAAAGTAATGAAAAGAGAAATGTGGTACTCTCTTGGCATAGTCTGAATGGATAAAAGGCAGGTCACAAATAGCACATAAAAAGGTTAAACTTCCATCAGCAATCTTCTGTATCAGAGAGGTTTAACAGTGGTGTTCAATTTGCTTTTAGTTGTCTCTCACCATCATCATTTCAATTTTCTTTCCTTTGGCCTTCTGCAGCCTAATGGCACTGTATAGTAAGAAAGTCCTGCTGCCACTCACTGGGGCTTGTCTTTTATTCCTCCCAGTGCTTCCCCTTGCAGGTTTCTCTGTGAGCTGGCAAACAGCAATTCTGTCTTTCTTAACCTCTCCAAACGCCTCCACCAGTGTCACATCTTGTTTACTCCCATTTCTGGTACATGTTTTGGTGCAGTAGCCCAATGAATCTAGAGCATATGTCGTTAAGAGCATCTTAACAACATGAAATATACCATAATACCTGTATATTAAAGCTTTTGCCTCTTATTTCCTTCTTTCCCCCCCCCCCCCCCCCCCCCCCCCCC
>JBCJKH010047764.1:20791-31503 GCA_039877255.1 Loriculus beryllinus | reverse complement strand
GTCATATGTCCTTAACTGATGCTTCACCAAATTGCAGTTTCAGGTAAAAGCTGTTGTTCTATAGGAACTGACCCAGTGTCTGGGCCTTCACGTACTGGATAAAAGCTGCACACTTGTAAAGATATCAATCATTCTTCCCAACATGCACAGTTGCATGTTGGGAATGTATCCTGTGTAATGTGTAATCTTGGGAATGTATACTAATCATACTTACTTGTATGCAAGGTGCCTAAAGTTCCTAAACAAGATTAGGGAGTCCTGCTGTACTTGGCCTTAAAGACACCAGCACTGCTCCAAGGCAAGGCAGCAAAGGGGGGGAGCAGTAAGTGAATTTGATATTGTCCTAACCAGGATCCACAGATAAGGAACAACACCCAGCTTAGCACCCAGCCTGACTGCTGGGGCTGTCTCTCACAGGTTTTCCCATTTTTACTTTGCAACAGCTGTTGTGTTTGCAAGAAATTTTAAGTGCAACAAAGCCAGTAAACAGCATCTACATATTAATACGCCCCCAAACTACAACTGGTTAGTTCAATTCACACTCTCCTTCGTGGCACAGGCCTCTGGCATTTGATGGAGCAAATCCTGTGCTAAATTCCTGCAGGAATGTAGTCTCTATGCTGTAGCTTATCTAGCCCGTAGAGTGGGAATTCTCTGGGCAAGCCTTACTCAAAGTAGTAACTCTCAGATCTTCAGGGTTAAATTCTTTGGAACTTCTTCTAAACAAGAAATGGATTTACTTCAATGGATTTTTGCAGGCAGCTACAATCAGTTCTCAGCTCTCAAATGGGACAAGTTTCTAATTAAGATTTTGCAAACTGAATCTAACTTTCAGCCCTGCTTTAGAAAAGGGCACAAATGGTAATGCAGAAGTAGAGCTTTAGCTGCAAATGAAAATAGCCCTTCCACTGAGACACAATACTGTTTAAGGACTTTTTAATTACGAAGCTTCTTTATTGTACTGGAAATGGGTAGCATTTTCATAACAGCATTGGCCAAGAGGAATAGCCATTGCTTATTATATTATATGCTCTTACCCAACAAAGTTTTTTTAGTTCAGTGGAAACAGCAAGGGAAAACTGTAGTCTCCAGAGGCAGGGGAGGGAAGGAGAAATACGGAGCACCATTGGTTCTCACACTGGGAAGAGCTGGCAGTGCAGGAGAAGATCTTGTCCTGCTTGCTGCAATGATGATTAAAGCATTCTGTTGTGTCAGCATATCCTCAGTTTGTTAGTGCTAACTCTCAGCTGGCCATATCCTGCCAGATTTGCAAGCAAAGCCTGCCAAGCCATCTCAACAAAAATGTAGCTTTAAATATTATAAATGATGCTGCATTTTGCTGTGGAAATGTTTCCTGAAAAGGCTGTTCCAAAACATCCTTTATTGTTGGGGGAGGGGAGCAAAAGGGGCCTGGGAGAGGGAGGAGGGAGGGGAAAGAACTACTTTTAATAGACTTTTTTTTCTTTTGAGGCCAGAGATGCATTTCACATCATTCTCTAAGACCAAATGGATATTTTTTTCCCAGTGACTATAAAACATTACAATAATAATTTTGTATGTAAGTTTTGGCAACTAAGCTTGGGGTGGGAGGAAGGACAGAGGGCATCTTATTTTATAAAGATTGCAGGGAGGGATTTTGCAATTGATCAGTT
This sequence comes from Loriculus beryllinus, assembly GCA_039877255.1. Taxonomy (NCBI): domain Eukaryota; kingdom Metazoa; phylum Chordata; class Aves; order Psittaciformes; family Psittacidae; genus Loriculus; species Loriculus beryllinus. The sequence continues at coordinate 29,851 of JBCJKH010047764.1, read as the reverse complement.
AGCAAAGATTAGCAAAATCTTTTTGGTGGACATCTGTTCGCTGGCAAAGGAGAGCTCTCTTCTTCCTGTTGCACTCAATACAAAATCCCGGCAGAGCAAAGGAGGTGGCTCTCAAAGGTTTGGGGTTTAGATCAAACAGGAGGATTTGGGCCTTTATTTGATAACAGTATAATATCTCAAACTGTTCAATGGAATTGCTCCAGATCAGCTGTGCTGGTGAAACTCTGGTTGCTAGGTTTCCTTCTCTATATGTATATGACCCAGATCCAAAACCATGGGGGCAAATCTACATGCAGAGTTCCAAACATGTGTGCAGACACACAGAGAAGAAAAGTCAAAGCTGTTCAAATTTGTATGGGGAGGTTCCTTCACAAAGAACATTGTCTCACAAAAGTCCTTTACAGTTCAGCCTCCAAACAGACTAAACCAAAGGAAAGGAATTATTAGAGTCATGCAATGTGGTAGATTCTGATGTGTTCTGATATTGCCCATTGCAACAATCCACCCTAATGTGCAGGGAATCAAAGAGTAGTTTTGCTGCAGTGGGTCTGAATACAGATTGTACTTACTGTCTCTTAGCTGAACTTTAATCAAAAGACCTAGTAGCTATTTAGATGAACATCTCTTATACTGTCTTTTTCTTTAGGTGGCACATTCTTCCACATTTTACAACAGCTTTTTTCTTTTTTGCTAGATTAATTCTAGGCAGAGGCCACCACACATGTAAATAGCTGAGCTCTCACAAGTGAGATCCAGTGCTACGCAGGCTTTTCAGCAGCCAGACCCTGCACGTACACTTTGAGGTACAAACATGAGGTGTTTCTAGTCTATGCATTTTTACAATCAAATGGAAACCAGGGTAATAATAAAGCCAGCTTCAAGGAAAATTGGACTTTCAAGGTGCTTCCCTTTTTAAGATCAATTTATGGAATAACATTCCCCAATTCTAATTATTAAACTTGAACTTGCAATCCAGTGGAAAAAAGATAATTCAAATGACTATCAGAAACAGTCTGGGGGGGTTTATTATTAAAATGAAAACATATTAAATGCTTAGTAGAGGAATATATTTTTTCATTTTGCATCTGCTATTGAGAAAAATTGAAGTGTAGAAGATAATGAAAACTGAAGTCCCTGGGAGTTTTCACTTTCATTTCTGGGTGAACTCCAGAAGTGAAGAAGATCACAAGAAATGATCATTGCATTTACCACTGCAATGCAAAGGTGCAGAGCCTGCTTGCAAGTATAATTCAAGTCTGGTATAATGTTGTTAAAGGCAGTGGCATTATACTCAAATACTAGGAAACAGACTTTGAAAACACAGCAGTGTTGTGAAGGTGAGATATAGGAGTTATTTGGGCAGCCCAAATTCTGAACTTACCAATAAAAATCCTATACTCATAAAGGGGGGATTTTCTCGTGTGAGCTATTTTTGGACCTCCATAACTTTTAATTTTCTCTTTGTAGAAGATTGTGAGGTGCTTACCTACAAGGAACAATATAAGTGCAGTGTGTTTCTACCTTGTGCTACCATAATAAATTGTCATTACTGGAGGTTATACAGTTTAATACATATATTATGAGGGAGGAAACAATCGGCTGTAAAGCATCCACTTAAGATGGCAGTCTTTCACTGATGCTCGCTCTACCCAACACTTCCATTTGTACATAATAACACTGTATATGTTAACTAATACTAACCCTGGAATGTTATATTTGACTAAGACCCTTCTGAATTCAAGGAAAAATCTCCAAATCTGAGATCAAGCCTAGAAGGTAGTGCTATTTTGTTCAGAGAAAAATCACATTTGTATTAGACATGGCATGACCTGTGTGCTCATGGTTTGGATTTTGGCAGCTCTCAATTAGACAAGAGTTTGAGTTTAGTGGGACAGACATGGGCTGTTCCATGCCACTTGGTTTCAATGCCTAAAAGCTGGGCACATTCAGTTCACTAGTGTAATCACACCTTCAGCCTCGTTTGGATGTTTCCTTATCTCACATCCATTTTGCATTTTCATGCAGATTAGCTCTACTGAGTATTGGAAAGGGTCTGCTAGCAAGGGAGAAAAGACAGTACAAAAGAACTCCAGGTATAATACTTTTTAAATTATTCCTGTCTCTGCCCATTTCTACTGTGCTTCTGCTCACAAAAGTGCTTCTGGCAGTGCACAGCCCTAATGAAATCACCTTAGAACCTGGACTACTTGCAGAATTAGCCTCCAGAGAATGGAATGTAGTAACAAGAAAAAAATGTACCACTCACTCTTCAGTCATGTATAAAGAAATACATCCTGTGCAAGTAGGACAGAGTGATTTGGAGAGCAAATCCCAAATCATGTCAGCAGCAATCTTTAATGTCCATGTTGCTTTTGCATACTGTGCAATGCCTCCAAAACTGCACCACAGCCCATCACAGACAGTCTGGTCACTCACAAACTGAACTTCTCACTATATTGTCAGAGTAAGGACTAGGTACTGTCTGGGTAGTGTTAGTGCCCCAGGTGAGCAGGATTCCATCCTAAATGGAAGACTGGGGACACGTGTCCCAAATCTGCAGAAAAAGATGATTGCAAAGAACAGTAAAGAGGAAAATAGACATTAAGAATAGAGGAAAGGGATTGTCAGTGCCATTACTACCTGCTTAGGAGCAATATATCCACGCTCAGCAACAAGCACCATGTGAATCTTGTGCCAGCACTCTGTTATCTTTGCCCTGGGCTAAAGCCTGACTGAGAAATTTTCTTCTGTACCAGCAAGAATCCTCTAATTTCCACTTGCAGGAACATTAATACTCAGTTGTGGGCATTGTTCAAACCAGAAGGAGAATTGTTGCACACAAAGCAGTGTTTCTGGCTTTCCTCATTTCCATCTTTCCATAAAGAGGTAGCTGCACAAGGAGCTGACTCTCAGTGCAAAGCTCGTGGCTGATGCTGCTCCCTAGATTCTTCCCATTGTCCCTAGTTCCTGTTCCCTGCATCCGGCCTGTGTTCTTGCTGGATGTGATTGTCTGTCTTGCTCAGAGTTATGATAGTTTGGTTAGCAGCCAAGGGGCTAAGAATACAAATTAGACCAGCATTTCCTTCCCCAGAAACCATTGTGCCAGGGGATGGGAGCTATGCAGACCCAGCTGCTCCTGTCTTCTGCAGCTATCCTGAGGTCAATGGCAACCTTAAGGCATCTCGGGAAGCAGCATCTCGCCAGTTCCATGAGACAGTAAATCTTCTCCCCAGCAGCTCTGCCTGGGGCAGAACTAAGTGAGAACTTGCAGGCAGTTTTCCTGCTGAGTGTGAGTGCGTGATGGAGATTTTAACAGTAGTACAGTGGGGCTGAAAACAGGACTGCACTTCTGCAAAAGCCAATACAAATGTAACCCACAAAATAAGTATCTAGTCTGCATTGGGACAAAAATGAGACAGTTCAAAACTTCTAATGCTGTATGAAGGAAAGCCATTGTGAAAACCCAACTTCAGACTTCTGTTCTTGAGCCACAGTACTGGAATCTAGTTCTCAGCTCTGGCAGGTGTCTTACCCATTGCAGTCGGTTTCTTCTCTGTTTTTTTTCTGATAGACCTCTTCTGCTTTGTAGAAATAAATAGGACAGTTGTTACACTTCAGGGACTCAAAACCTTTGCTCCTCACTTACAGGTGACTGCTTCAACTCACTGGCTTTTGCTTGTCCCTTGTCTGATCTTTCTCTGATCTGCATTTAGTCAAAGGAATACAAGGTCTGGTATTCAGATCTGGTGAGCGATAACCAACTGGACTCTGAATACTTAAATATAGATTTAAGAGTCTAACTTTAGGCACTGGTTTTGAAATTCTTGTGCAATTCATATTGTGAGATAGTTTACGGACAGTAGTGTGTCCAGGAGACACAACAAACATTCTCCTTTACATTACAAACGGGCCTCAACTAAGTAGTAGATATGGCTATTACCCAATCTATTGTGGTGTTTGGTGGTTTGGTTTGGGTTTTGGGTTTTTTAAAAAGAGATTCCAAAGTGCCCTACAGATTTGGGGAGAAATGTCTTGTGCACACTTTTTTTCTTTTCAGTAAAATTACAACAACAAAATGAATGAGTCCCATGTTACAGATCAGACAGTGTTTCTTAACAGGGTTTTAAAGCTTGTTGTTACACAAATGCAACTCCCACTGCCAAGAGTAAGCTAACATATTCTTGGCATGCCTGGTAAGTCTTAAATCACAGACAGTGGGTACATTCTGCTTGTCATCCAAAGGAACAGAAATTCACTTTGACAGCTGTGTGGTAAAGAACTTCTTATTCCAAATAAACCTATTCTACTATGAGCACACATGGGACCTCAAGCTCAGAAGGTGCTTTGCATATAAGAGGACTGCAGGGCACAAGAATGTTGTCATATGATTATATCTTCTGATTTTCTTAGAAATTGCCCCAGCTGCGTTTTAATGCTGCTGCTATAATTTGAAATGAATAATTGCTCAACGGATTAAGAATCCAACATGTTTTATTGGGCATTTTAACGTGTCTTTCAAATGTGGTTTCAAAGATAAAAATCTTAGCCTCCACACTGCACCTTTACCAAAGAAAACACGTTGCTCTGCTCAGACCATTCTCAGCTCTCTGGTTTTACACCACCATGCATGACAAACCTAATGGAGAAAGTTAGTTCAGGTGTGGTCTTTAGCCAATGGCTCAAAATGCTTTGCAGCAACTAGTAGCAGCTACATTCGGTTTGCTCATGGGGAAGCTGGAGCACTGGGGCTGCAGGTAAGTGATTAGCCTGAGCTCACCTAGAAAGCCTCATTCTTAATCCCCTACTAAGTATCTTCTGAAGTGTTCCTAAAATTGTTTCTTTTTCTGAGGAAAAATCCACTGGCTGTCTATAAAACACCCCCAGAAAGGTTTTAAGTTACAAACAAGAAAGCTAAGCGCAGACTGTTCCTTTAAAATTCCATTTACCCAATTATGTGTTTGCTTGCAAAAGAGCAACTCTTCTTTTCCACTTTTTTCTCTCTTAAGTGTTTTCTGTGCTACTGTCTCACCTCTCACAGAAGAGTAGGGGTACCTGGATAACCTGTGAAGCAGCACCACTCCACCTCAGGTCAGTATAGCTGCTGAATAAACAGTAAACCAAAATGAAACCACGTAATTATGTGTTCTCTACCCACTGTAATGCATTCACTTACTGGGCTAGAGCATATCACCAGGGCTGACTTTGACAGGACAGCTTTTTCCCTCCTATACACTGGTTCTAAAATTAAGAAAAGACTGTGTATATTAAAATAAAAATATCAGAAAGCTAGAAACTGCACTAGTTCCAAGGGAAGATGAGGAAATAATAGAAGAATAAAGATTAATTGGTTAATACTTTCTTTGCTTAAGTCTATAGAATCATAGAATAGTTCGGGTTGGAAAGAACCTTAAGATCATCCAGTTCCAACCCCCCTGCCATGGGCAGGGGCACCTCACATTAAACCATGACACACAAGGCTTCGTCCAACCTGGCCTTGAACACTGCCAGGGATGGAGCATTCACAACTTCCTTGGGCAACCCATTCCAGTGCCTCACCACCCTTACAGGAAAGAATTTCTTCCTCATATCCAATCTAAACCTTCCCTGTTTAAGTCTTCACAGTAAAAGGTTAATTTCTACCAGATGCTTAGAATAATTAAAATTAACCAAAGTGGAGTATAGAGAGTAGGGAAAGAATAGGTTAAGCATGTTCAGCTGGGTTAGATACATTCAAATTAGTAAGCTGTAAGGAAATTTACCCTGGAGTATTTAGGGAAATAGCTGAAACGATCTGAACCATTAAATGATTATCTTTAAGAACTCATGGATCATGGAAAAGTGAGGGCTCAAAGGACTTCAGAAGGACAAATTTCTTTTTTTTCCTTCCTTCCCCCCCACCCCTTTTCTTAAAGGAAACAGAAAGAACCAAGGGAATTACCAGTTAGTGTAGCTTTAAATATGAGGCTGGTTATTGATTTGTTCAAGTAACTATCCAGCCAATAGCAAGATAATAAGCGGTCCACATATTTCTGTTAAGAGTTAAAATGATGCCACATTAATTTAATTTCCTTTTCCTGACAGAATAATTGGCCTTATGAATAAGGGGAAAGCAGTAGATGTGCTATGACATGACTGCTCAGTTGAGCGTAACATCCATATAAAGAAGCTAGTGCAGTATTGAAAGACGAAGCTATTAAAGGTGCAAAAATAGATGAAGAGGCATTTCTTGATAGTTTGCTCTCATACCACGTGGGATGCACTAGAGCTTTTCTGGGTCCTATCTGCTTTGAAGTTCTGCCTCATGATAAAATACACAGTGCAGTTAGAACATCTCTAAATCACATCACAGTGACTTAAGCATTCTGGAGTGAAAGATTTTAATCCAACCTGGTCTTGAGCTATTGGGACAAGTATCTGGAATCAATACAGTGAAGTTCAGCAAATATAAATGTGAAGCCTTACCTGTACAAGGAAAACTCCAATATGCCATTACAAACTGTATAATAATTGGCAATGTAACACTGTATCTGGATGAAGCAAATCATGATCCCAATACACAACAGTATTCTGTTGCTAAAAAAAGGCAGGCGCTGTTTGGTAGCCAAAACATCTGTTTGGCTGACAACTGACTCTTACCACCACCCATGATTGTTATGTCCTTGCCTTCAGTTTGATGGCACAGTCCTAAGATGCCAGAAAAGGAGATGGGGAAGGAGAACAGGGAAATACATAACGCCCAGCACCTTATTTCATTTCTTATGTAGAATGTGAATTTACTCCCCTAGGAAGACCCTGTCTTGGTGAGAAAAGCCATCCTCCCAAGTTACTAGTAAACCAGCTCCTAGTAAATTCACTCCAGTCTTTTCTTGATGGCATTTCAAATATATCTATGTCAACACTGGCTGACAATCCATGCTTCAAATCCAGGGTATACTTTAGAGACAGCAGACCTCTTTCGAAAGACATTTTGAAACCACACAGTTTATGTGTGGGACACATTAATGTCTCCCCCTCTCTAACAGACTTACACTAACCAGTCTCTTGTGCATAGTCTACTGTTCCCACGAATTGCTGGAGAGTGAGGACTTGATGTTCCCCAGTTCAAGAAAAAGCCTCAGGAAATTGCAAAAAGTCCTAAAAAGCCACAGTTTGTTTTCATAACATTCTTTTCCTTTTAGAGCAGTAGTAGAATTTTTTTAACATTCTCTCCGATATTTCAGGAGTTAATGATTTAAAAGCTGCAGAAAAAAAACTATGGCACAAGGCAGTGGAAAGATATCCTGGTTAATTATTGGGGCTTCATTTCTGTAGGAAAAAAGGACATTTAAGCTATACCAAAGAATCTCAGATCTTTTTTGTCAGCAATGGATTTCTAGGTTCCCTCTAGGTCTTCTCCTCTAGCTATGTACAAGGCAATAATGTGCTTGATTTCATACTACTTAAATTAAGACTGTTTAAAAGCCAAGCATCCAAATAGTTTCTTTCTCCAAAGGGAGGAGTTTGGCATGGCATTAATCTCCTGCAAAGATGGATGTTTCAGGCTGTGATGTGGCTTGCACTCTGGAGATGCTGCTCCTTCTACAGGCTATGGATGTAAATTTTCAATGACTAAATAAAAATGAGACAAATCAGAGTTCATAATACATTCCACAATAATGTGAAACCATTTATCTTTTTTCCAGTCGTATACAGAAGGCTTCTTTCTCTCATATAATATATAAAATTTTAAAAGAGGCTGCTACTATAGCTAAATAATATCATACATCCATGGAACCAGCAAAACTGATGTCACTAGTTAACTCTTATCTTCCTCTTCCTCCTCTGGCACCCTCTTTTCCTTCTCATGTTCACATTCAAAAGACTTGTAAAATAACCAGGACACAATTACTTTGTGTCAAGCAAAGGAAACCCAAGGCACAAGAAATTTTGGGTCTGACTGAATAAATCTAAGATGATACTGTACTATAAAGATAATTTGATGTGATTGTACGTACTTCTCCCTATAGTGGAGATCATGTCCAAGTTTTCAGGGTGCCCAAGTCCTGCAGTGATTTCACATCACAGAAGTCAGTTGTCCCTGGCTTTTCTTAGGGACCTTGATGAAATAGTTGAGAGATTTCCTTTATGGAATGTATGTTCCATTCTGTGCAGTGCTGAGCTTCTCTGAGGGGGATCTGTGTCACTCATTTGCACTATATGCAAAAGAAGATGGTAAAAGCAATTCAGCAGTTTCAAAAAGCAAAACAATTAATTGCAGGATCAAGTTCTCAAATACCATCTGAAGTTTACATTTAAAACTCTCAATATGAATCCATTCATCTGGAAATCATCACAAGAGTATCAGATTGATTTGTAATACAGGTGTGACCTGATGGTAATATTTCTCTTAATATTCAAGAGATAGGGTTCAAATTTGCCTTCCCAAAAAAATAATCCAGTCTTGCCTGGGAGCCCATTTCAGAATGTATCATGAACATTACTGGAGCTTCTCCCAAAGTGTTGGCTGCTTAGAACTGGCTGTTCTGGGTGACAGTTCTCCTCTTCATTTTCAGCTATTGCATTTTTTATTACAGGACAAGCAACAATACATTAAATGCTTTCTTAATGTCTGTTGCTATTAGGCAATTGTATTTGCCATGGGGACAATATGCAATCAGAGCTGGAAAAAGCAACAATGTTGGCAAACCATGGATGGGTGAGGTGAAGATTTTTGGTGGGTATATCCAAGAACAGGTGGAGAAGAGGCTACAAGGCAGACTTCTTATTATGGTATGGTCCAAGTATGCAAATGTGGGAAATTGCTCCTTTAGCAGAAAATACAAAACACCTTTAGCAGGTACAATAGAGCAACAGATGTTACAGGATCAGCTGTTGTTGCTAATGGAACTAGTGCTACTATGCTTATCCCTATAAATGAGCTAGTTAGTTACTACTTTCAAAGAGAAAAATACCTGTTCTATACATATCATAGAATCCTAGAACAGTTTGGGTTGGAAGGGACCTTAAAGTTCATCCAGCTCCAACCCCTGCCACGGGCAGGGACCCCTTCCACTGGAGCAG
>JBCJKH010047764.1:7494-20640 GCA_039877255.1 Loriculus beryllinus | reverse complement strand
AAGCCCCTCTCCAGGTTTCCTGCAGCCCCTTTAGGCACTGGAGCTGCTCTAAGGTCTCCCCTTCAGGAGCCTTCTCTGCCCCAGCCCAGCTCTCTCAGCCTGGCTCCAGAGCAGAGCTGCTCCAGCCCTCACAGCATCTCCATGGCCTACTTGGGATCTGCTCGAGCAGGTCCAAGTTCCTTTTCTATGTCCATACTGTTCTGATTAGCAAAGGCTTATCCACTGAAAGAAACAGCTTACTATGTAAATGTCCTCACCTAGGTCCTGTGATAACAGGAGCTGCAACTTAACCGTGCTTCAGCAAAGCGTTTCCTTTCATTAGCTTGAATGTGTTGGGTTTTTCCGTTTCACTAGTAACAGCATTTCTAGATCTGGAGCTGCCAATAAAGTCTGCAAACCCCCCACATTTGGAAGAACAAATAGATTAACTGCATGCTTAACTACCTGCAGGAATGTGCAATTCACAGGTTTGCTCATAAAAAGCAAGAGGTGATGCAGAAGCACAGGCTACTGTTGCTATTGTACAAGAGCATCTTGCTACACGAAGTTTTGTATATCTAACCTAAGTCAAAAAAAGGGAAACTATCCAGAAACGTTCATCTACAGCAGCAACCCCTTCAAATACCTCTACCACCAACTTCTACTTGTTCCCTTTACTCTGTCAGGAGCAGTTCAAGACTCTCAGCTCCTGCCTTGGAACAGGAGAATGGATTAGAAGACATTTCCACCCCTTCTAGCACTGTTGTTCTATTTCTCTGTTTCAAACTGGTCTTTCTCCAACCACTCCAGGCCATTTTCCTTAAATGGCAACATCTAACCCTGACATTCCAAGTGCTCCTTACTGCTTCTTTGAATTCCAGTTCTTCAGAGCTTGATTATTCATTTTATGTGGAGGAAAAGTGGACACTACATTCTTGCCTCAAATCCTTTATTTTACTGATTTTTCCATGTCATTTCTTTTAGAGTAGCAGAAAATATGAGAAAAACATACACTGGCCTAGTTTAGCAAGGCTAAAGGTTTCAGCCTACTAATCACCATAGGTTTTCTTTGATTTAGATGATAGATTTCAACACTTAAGAAAGAAAATACAACAATAAGAAAGAAATTATTCTTCTGACTCAATTGGAAATCATTCCTGAAGCAAATCAGAGAAATCACTGTTTGTTTATTTTCCAGCAGAGCTATTTTGCTTGTTAGCAGCTGTCTGAGAAATGTGTGCAATAACCTATAGCTGAAGTGAGCCTCCAGTCTTGCCAACAGCTTTCGCAGTTGCTCTCAGAAAATATTCTGGTGTTTCATTATTGCTCCCACATTGCCCTGAGGTCTGTTACGGAATGTACTAGGACTACACACTGCTGGCCAAGGTATAATAGAAAGAAGCAGGTGGAAAAATTAAATACAATTTTAATTTCCTGCCATATACTAACCTTTTACTAAACCCAATGCAAAGAAGGATTATAAATAAGATCTTACTTTTTGTCTGTCACTTGATTGATGAACTGTTTAAGTAATTCTCACTAAATGTATTTAAAACACACTTTCCCCCCTGCCACAACGTGTTCTTGGATTTCTTCTCTGGGAACTTGTGCTTACAGAGCTTTGCAAAGCTTAAGTGCTGTAGCTGAGTTAGCAAAATTCCTTGGCTTGCTTGTGTAGGATTGGGCATATAGACAAAACACTGGGGTGACAATCTGTAAGCAGAATACCACTGCTTTGATTTCCGCTAAACTGATAGCCGTGCTCACTGCCAGATGATAAAGCAATGACGACATTATCAGCAGGAGAACTTTGTGACTTACACACTGTACTGATGTCTGATTATGACTCCAGTTGGGGAATACAGAACTAGGTAAATGTGTAACTCCAGCAGAATCAAAGCAAACCCCTTGGCGCTGGCCTGGAGAAGCTGCCGTTCTGGAAGGAGTAGGTGATTGATTAACTGAAGAGCAAATGCTGTACTGAAGCAGATAGCACAGAGTGAGCAGCATGGCCTCTGCCTATGCTTTTGACCACACTGTGCAGCTCTAGATTTACTAAGGTCAGTCACGGTCCCATGTGCAGAAATGGGTATCATCCAAAAAATACACAACAAAACCAACACCCCCCAAAAAAAATCCTGAACAAAAACCTCCCCAACCTGATGGCTGTTTCCAAGAGTGGACTACTGTGCGTACACTCCTGTCACCCACACATAACATACCTTCTCTCATCAGTAGTTCTACAGAAAATAGGGTGAACACTCAGAGCAAAACACTGCTTGGACCTTGTATTCACACAAAAGTACTTTATCTCTGGTTAACTGACTGACAACTCAAAGTAGATAATCTCCTTATAAAACCAAGCTTGGACACTCCCCAAGCATTTGTTCTAGAAGACAAGTGTGTAAATGTTTCTCCTTGTTCTGACCCTGTTTGACATGAGGATATCAACCCCATGTGTATCTGCTGTAAAGAATCTCAATCCAATTGCTTTATTCCACTTTGCTCAGAAGTGCAAGGTGCAGCTTTTCCCAGTCTGAGAAAGAACATGTATTGTGTTGCTTCACAGACTGCTTCCCTGAGCCAAACTCCTGAGGGAGAATTGCGCTCCATCCAAATATGATTGTTCTTAGAGTCAGAAAAAACTAGTGAAACAGAAGCACTCTAAAGAAAAATAAATGCTGCTTTTATTCCCTGTTAGAAAATGTTCTGCTCCTTGAAGGATGGAGTATTCTGTGACAAATGTTCCTCTTACATTTTTAATCCAAAATCCCAGCTGTAATTGGCCTCAGGTCATGTGCTAATCGTTCTGCCTGAACATCTTCAGATGACAGCAGAAGTCATTCTGAGTCACTCTGAGGATGAGAAGCTACACTGCTCATGTTCCTAAGCCAGTCAGCGTGAGGGGAATGCCCTCAAACACAGCCACACAGAAGAATCCCCATCATGCTTTCTGTGTACAGAGAGGTGACTTGGGCGTCTCCTTTCCCCACACATTAAGCAGAGAAGATCAGCGAGGCAGTGCCTTGCCTGTTTGTTCACACTAAAAAGAAAAGCTCCCGTGCCATCAGCGGGAGGGATGGCAGAGCCTGCGCTTGCACACAGGAGAGGCGGCATGCCAGCCATAGGGAGGAAAGGGATGGAAATCCCACAGGCTGGATTGGTTTAAGAGAGATCTGTAGGGAGAATCGCAGTGTGAAATCTCAGCAGTATTCAGATAAACTGGCTTTAAAAATACTGAATAAGTAGGTGTTTGGACTCACATTTCTGATTAGCTCTGCAGCTACCTGTCCTGGCTCCTGACTGCTAAATTGCACTATCAGTTTGAGCAAGCAGCTAGATGATATCTAAACATCTTAAACGGCTAAGGTGCTCTGTTCCTGGGACTTCCATTCCTGCCTCCCTGTTTTGGAGGCCTGTCAGATTTTGATGGCTGATCATTAAGTTTCACTTTGTTTTATGGTCTCCTCCAAACAGGAAAAGCCTCTCCAGATACTGAAAAGTGAACACCATTGAATTTATGGCTATATATAACTGTCCTGATCATGAAGACAAGAACAGTATTATTTACTTCATGGAGTATTTGCTATTTTTCCTAATTCAAAGAAAATTATGACTAATGAAAACTTCTTATGTCATCCACACTGTCTCTGAGCTGGCACCCTTTCCTGCAATCAGTGCTCTAAGGTAGGAGAGCACAGGGTCTTTTGTGTTAAAGAATGTGTCTTTTAGCCCTCAGTCTGAGCCTGCATTGATAAGCATCCTTTCTGAAATGAGAGACAGTGTGGATTTTCAGCCTAGTTCTAGAAATGGCTACACATGCATCATGACAGTGTATATGCAGAGTTTTCTTGTTTTCCTGGCAGCCACAACTTTGACAGAGAGATTTTAGATATCAAATATACCAGATTTAATACCTTGACTCTACCTCACAACCACCCAGTAGCTTGGGATATTAGATAGAAATAATTTTTACTCTATTTTTCTAAGTAGTAGTAGCTCTATGAAATGTAATGGACCAACAGCCTGGATCCTTTGCTGCTTCTGTCATGTTCCTCCAAGGTTTTGAAAAGAATGGCTGGATTTGTGGAATCCTACAAGGGTTTTGTTTTATCCACTTATTTCCTCCTCTGTTTATACATATGAGGTAACTCAAACCGCTGGAGAATTAAGTCCATTTACCTATAGAATGGTGTGATTCCGGTAACAAGACTCTGAGTACTTGTTTGTGAAGTTACTCATGGCTACAGGCTATCCTGGAAAGCCACTGCTAGGGGTGCATGTCAATGTAACATCTGTAACCATTCACTCCTTGTCTTTGCTAGATAATCCACAACAGGGGTTACTGATAGTTGACTGGGCTCTTTTCTAGGTGAACAGAACTCAAACCAATTTGTTTTCCTGAAAGTGCTATGCAACACACATATCTGCTGCCCATATTCTATCACCTTTGCGCTATTCAGTCATTTTGTTGATATCTGTGGAAGATCTTTTGATTTGTGCTAGGTAAAGAATATTCTTCAAGAAGCAAAGCATTTGTATAAAGCAAACCAGGGGCTCCTTCATGATGTGAGGTTCACCAGTGCCAGCATTAGCATATTTTCTAACATTAGATTAAGTTCTGGAATTACTGTAATTTAACACAGTACTATTCTGAAATCTTTCTGTAAAAGAGCACAGCCAGTATTGCATTTACTAGCTCACCACACTCCCAGGAAAACTATACACATTTGCACTAGCACTGAATTTGAACCCTGTAATGTTGTATATTTGAAGCTGCAGATAATGCCATAGCTGAGCTGCTGCTAATCAGAGATAATTATATATTGGCCAGATAATTTCTATAGCAATTTTTAAGCTTTCACAGGAGAAAAAACGGAATAATTTCTTCTCAGAGCAAATTATATCTATTTGTATGCAACTGTGTTAAGTGTAGCTTTGCATCCAAATTAGTAACTTGAATACAGCCTGAATGATGAGGCAATGTGCAGGGATGGCAGGATGCTAACTGAGGGAGCAAAATGACAAATCTCTTTCCCTTACATGTTAGGCATCAGTTTCAACACAGAGAATGGAAGTCATCTTATTCTTCTGAACAATACAGGCAAAGAAATTGCTGTATTCTGTCTAGCCATAAAAAGGGACTGTCTCTTGCAACTGGTCCACGTCAAGCAGTGTACCTAGAAACTGAAATTAATCTTTCACAAGCACTTATGTAAGTTTACCAAAACTATGCTGTGTCACTATGTGGGTGACTCAGCATGGCCTCACCTAAGCATCAGTGTGTCAAAAGAGGAAGCGGTGGGGGCAGAAGGATTTCAGATGACATATTTCTGTAGAAGCATTTGCTTTTGGTCACACAAAACGTGTGGCTCAGCACGTGCATAAACATTTAATGACAAAAGAATGTTCCTGGTATGATCATTTTTCTCAATTCTGTAACTGACTCTGAAATGGGATGCAGAGTCTGTGTTAACGGAGATCATCCTGGATGAAGCTGGAGTGTTTGCACAAGAAAAATTTAAAATATCCAATACTGTGTTTAAAAGATGACCAAGTTTCAAAAGAGATTGTACATGAAATCATAGCCAGGTTACATCTTATCTCCTTATGCCAAAGTGTAACAGAAGTTGTGGCAGAATGGCTCATTCCTTTCTTTCTGTGCTCCTTTGGAAGAATGAGGCAAACACTGGTGGCAGGGTGCTCGGGGAAGGAATAGAGCTGAGCAGGTAATCATGTGCTTCAATTGCCTCTGCTGTCAGAACATCCAGAGGCACCCTACACACATTGAGATGTGTGCAAGCTCTTACTTCTCCTGCAGGCTTCCACTGAAATTCTTGGCGAATCCTGATATCTGTAGCCAAAAATCTTCAGAGACATTCTTGGAATATTCCTCAAGCTGTAGAAAACTAAAGGATGATTCTTGGCAGTATGCTACGGTATTTTAAGAGAGCCCTTCCAATACGCATGGTTCATTAAGGACAGTGAAATTTCTTACATATACCTTTTCCTTCGAAGAATATACCTCCACATCTCTTATAACAACTCCTTTATTCCCACAGTGATGAGGCTGTCATATAAATCACACACGTAAAACAAGTAGGATCCAGAAATATACCTGTCCACATTCCCACCCCTCCACAGCCCACAAACCCCTGTGGCAATTAAAATATGTGGATTATAGATTGCTTCCCTAGGGTCACTGGAAAGCTAAGGACAGATGCTTGGAATCGTCTTGGTTGTCATAATGCTGCTGCTCTCTTAGATATCAGTATCATATACATAAGTAACTTAGGGCCAAGTTGGTTTTACTCTATTTTGAAACCCGATTTTGATGCAACAGGACCTTGCAGCGCTGCAATAGACTGTGTTTGAAAAAGGCAACAAGATTTTCACCTCATCTCAGCAGCAGAGGAAGCTACGTGAACTTCAGGAGCAGCAGACGTCTGGTGCAACTCCGGAACAGGAAGAGCTGCTGTTGTCTGTTTGCCCTCGGTGTCCTTCACATGCCTGCAAAGGGACAGCAATGAAGTATGGTGACCAATATGCTGTGTTGTTAGTGAGCATTTCTATGGAGAGGGACACAAGGTAGTGTGTTTGCAAATGCAACTGGAAATAATGGAACACCATTAAGGAAAAGAACTTTGGCTAAAAAAATAAGGAAAGCTGAAAGACCATAAATTAAGAATATTTTTTCCATGCTAAGTTCCATTTCTTGGGATCTTAAAAAACAAATTTATGTTAGTAGTTACGGTGAACCTTAAAGTCACCTTAATCTTCCTGAGACACCTCTTTCTCACTTTCATATGTGAGTTTTGTGAAACTAGGGAAGATGCTACTGGAGGAGTAAGGATAATATCCTGTACTTATGTGGTGAACTGCAGAAATTCCTGATGTTTGCCTCTCTTCCTTCCATCTTCTTTCTCTGCCCATTTCTCTTCCCCCTGAAAATTCTCTCCATTCTGGCAGCCACGTAAAGAGTGAATCAATGTCTCTGAGCCAGGAAGGGTGAAGGAGACCACAGGCTGCAAGCCTGGACAACACATAGTCATGACTGCCTGCCTGCCTGGGTTGTGTTGTTACAGAAAAGAAGGGAACAACTTCCTCAAAGCTTGAGAAACACTGAATTGTTGATTGTCCCCTGATGATGAAGAACTCTTCTAGGATTTATTTTACAGATGATTGTTGTTGCTTTATGAGAAGTTCAGCAATTCATGCAGACTTCTTAGCCTTGTAAGAAGCTTAAAAACATGGTATGAAGGCAGACTGGGAGATGATTCAGAGAGCATCGGGCTTCAAATCCAAAGTTCTCTATGATTTTCTCAATTCTAGCACAATGGAGGAATTTTCTTTAGGCTCATCAGAGAGTTGACCTAAAGACAAATTAAATGAAATGCTAGCAATTCTACTGTAGAACTCTGTGCAGGCTAACAATCCATTTCCTCCCTTTCACCTCTTTTTATGGTTGTAAATACTTATTTAATAAAATGAAGATTCTGGCCACTTGCATGAAAAAACCCTCATAGAATTAATGACAGTAACATTGTTCCTAGCCAGTTTTAAAATACTCATTGTACTGTGTCTGCCTTTATTTTCCACTGCAGTCAAAGCAAGGGAGCTTCCCTTCTTCTTGAAAGACTTCCTCTGTTTTACTGCCAGTATGAACTGAGTGCTACTGGAAATTCTTCTCCCCAGAGTGGCTGCAAACAGCTAGTAGACTACAAACCCCCCTGGCTTCCACAGTGTTACATGCCTTGATAATGTAACCAAAATATTGTATATCACAGTCTGTCCCAAGTGATGTTGGATCCTTGTGTTCAATGGCATTAGACAGATAGTAGTAGAGTATCTCTGAAGAAAGCTAGTACTTTGGCATCTCTTTTTTGTTTTGACTACACAGTGATAAGATATAGCAGACTCCCGGTTGTTTTATGAAGCAAATTGCTATCCACTACCTCCTTTCTGCTCATTCTGAATACATACTGCCTCACAGAAATGTAATATAGATCACACCTCTTAACAGATCTTTTCAAATAGCAGTTAGCAGCCTGATTTTAGGTACCCTGTGGTGCAAATAAAAGTTGTTATTTTGTAGATAGTAAAGTCCATATATTTGTTATTTATGTACATTGATGTTATTTAACTCTGCAGCAGTGTGACAGACTAAACAGTTGAGTTTGCCTTCAAGTCCTGCTATGTGTAAGAAACACTGGTGCCATTATCTACAAGGACATTTTATGCAGAAATCTAAATTACAATGATGAGCTCCAGAGCTTTTCTAATCCTGAACCTCTTATTTAAAAGCTGAGAGAATGTAATAGCCTCAATACCATTTAGCCTTTCAGCACTTGCCACACATGTGGTTCTTTCGCACACCTCTGAGAAGACTGTGCAAGCAGCAGGGAAATAGGGCCAGTGCTGCGCATCTAGACCACAGATCCAAACCCCATCCCAGCTGGTGCGACACTGTCTGAAGGGAAGATGCTGCTCCGCTGCACCCATGGCCTCAGAACTGGAACCAACGGGAGGACTTCTTTCCTCTGAAACTTAATGTAGCCTGGCTTTTTCAGTTGTTTGCTGAGAAAGAGATTACCTCCTGAGAAGGAGCTCAAACCCATGAAGTTTAGGTCTTTGCTCAGCATACCACATGGATTTTTTCTACAACCACAGTTATCATTCCAGCAAAGGCAGTGGCTTTTGCAGAAATGCAACATTTTACATTCGTTTTTCACACCTTCTTCTGAAACAGGAGGAAGGGTCACACTGGAATTCTCCCTGATTATAAAAACCTGGTACTATTTAGCAATTCCTACCTGTTTTCCTGGCATATTAGGGGATACTTATGCTTAAATTTGCCATCCACAAAAGTATGTATGGAGATACATGGGAAGATTTTGATTAACAGAGCATGGGCTTATTTTATCTCCCTTCTGTCACTTGGCTATGTAAAACAAGAAACAATAGAAGGCAGAAGCAAG
The DNA here is from genome assembly GCA_039877255.1 of Loriculus beryllinus. NCBI lineage: Eukaryota > Metazoa > Chordata > Aves > Psittaciformes > Psittacidae > Loriculus > Loriculus beryllinus. The sequence continues at coordinate 11,683 of JBCJKH010047764.1, read as the reverse complement.
GAATTAATGTGGTGTGAATACCTGTCATGTTTGAATTGACACAGTAATTTCTCTGCAATGTAAACAAATGGTGGTTCTCAGACAAACACAGACACACACACCTCCAAGAATTGATGCGGATAAACAAATACAAGACTCCCATTTTACCAAATGCCATGGAGTGGGCTTTTCTGTAGTTCAGAGTCTGCACTTCTGCAATTACTGCTGTTTAGGAGTTGTAGAGGTGCAGGAACAGTTAAATTCAGTCCTTAAGAGCAATGTTACTTTAATCCACATTTTCTAGGTTTTTTCAATTTGCTGCAACCCTCATACAGACCAGGAGTGTGCCTCAGAAAGCTGCCTCAAATTCCTGCCGCTTACCTATGAGACCAGAATATTCCTGATGGGGTAAGGAGGTTTATTGAGATTTTAAATATGCATTATAGATACTTAATAAGATGAAGGAGTACATTTGCATTTAGATAGATGCTACTATTCCAATGAATACATAATCATATTGAAATGAATTTTTGTAAAATAATTACTTTTAAAGGATTTTTTAAAAGGAATTATAAGAAGTAATAGGTCTTAAATAAGTCCTATACTCTATTAATAGCAAAGTAAGTGGCATGTTAAATGGCTTCATTCTGTTTTGCAAATAGGGTACTGAGTAACTGAGGTGTTATTTGCCAAGTGCATGTCAGAATGGGGAGCATGACCCAATATATATATTTGCAGTCTAGAATCCTGCCTGCCTAGACCACGGTGCCTCTAAATAGCCTGCTGGAAAGGTGTCAGAAATGTGGCATTTTGTGAAAGTCTATGGGGAAAGTATATAGCCCTTGCATAACAGTCAATTGCTGGTTTATTTATTCCAAGTATTCAAATCCAACCACGAGTCATTTTTTAATCAGACAGTGCTCACTCAAGGGATTCATACACCCATTGCAGGAATTGATGCAATCGTATTACAGTCTTGCAATGAGTTGTGTTAATAGTTTGTAGTCCCAAGACTTTCCCTCAATATACGTTACTGACATTAGGCTATCACTGGATAACCATGCCATCAATATACACAGGATCCAACACTCTCAAATCCTGAGTTTTGCAAGAATCCATGTATGAGTTCTGCAGCAAGCAACACGGACTGATCCATGCATATGATATCATGTGTTTGAGGGCAAAAGGCACATAGATTTATGTGTATAAGAAGTTATACTGACTATAGACATTGCAGAAACAGTTTTTTGCCAACTACAAACCTGGCAAATTTAGCTTAGATTCTGGAACACAAGAGAAGAGCCTTTCAGATTCCTTGCATGTGTTCAAAAGCATATTAGAAGTTAGGCCTCAAATTCTTCCATGCCATGCCCCATATCAGCAAACCTCTCAGTGACCCACCTGTCACTTACAATGACTTTGTATAAGTGTAATTGATTGAAACTCAGTAAACAATTCTGTTTGAAGTTTCAGAAGATGAATGTAATCTGCAGTTCACTCACGTGGAGCTGTATTAACTCTACAGTATGAGGAAGAGTGGAAAAAGCAAGTTTTTTTACTGGTCAGCTGTTACGAACAAAGTACAACTCTACTGAAGCAGCAGCACTGTGTGCAGAACTCTATTCTCAGAGTAGAGTTGCGCTTTCTTTAAACCAAACAGCGTATTTTCCCATGGATTATGTATAGATCTCAAGGAGCTTCTCAAGCATAAACCGATTTAGAGACATGATAGAGAATGTTCTAATGTAATGAAATATGCTGACTTTATGCTGATCAGAATTACTTTCTCTATTGATGTGTTGAATCAACACATGGGAACAGGAGGGAAAAGTAGTAACTCAGCATAAACTACAGTGTTGTAAACAGCACTGGTGGACATAGACACCTTCAAGAGCAAAAGAAAATCATTCATTTAAAAGCTGGATGCCTTGGAGCTCTCAATTTAGAGTAAGATGACAACCTGCTCAGAGAAGCTGCACAAACAGCTCAGCAGGCATCTAAAACATCTGTCATTTTCCAGTGGGTTAGCAGGCATCTGGTGATGTTAAACATTTGGTGGGAGACTTGTTTTGAACTATTTATTATCACATATGGAGACTGATATTTTATTTTTAAAAGGCAGTGCTGTCATAGTGCCCACCAAAAGTTCATAGACAAGAAGATGAAATTCCAACACCACCATGAGTCTCAAAGTACTGCAAAATTCAACTACAATAAAATCAAAGGCATGGAGCTTAAAAGCTGAAAGATAAGGAAAGGGACTCTGGCATAAGGCAGCTTTATGGCTGTAGCAGATGGCTGCTTCCCAACAGAAAGTTAGGCTGAGCCACAGTGAGATGCATGAGTTGACACCAAGAGTAGCAGTTTGTTTAGCATCCAGACACCTTGCTTTTCAACCTCCACCCACAGTAAAGAAAGTAATTTACTGGCAGTTGGGCCTGACTGAAAAATTAAAAAAGAAGGAAATATTAGTTGCATTTCTATAGAAAGCACTTAATCAGCAAACCAGAGTTCCTTTAAAACCTCAGTATGTTTAATTCTCCTTCCTTTTAACTAAGTAGTCTTCCCCTTCAAGCCTCAATAATTTGTTTCCCAACAAAAGACAGAAATAGTTTTAGAACAGCTTTTACTGATGTTTACTGTGGCATATCATGCTTATAAAATCTTTTTAATATGTAACCATTTAACTTCTCTTGGCAAGATAAATGCACGGTGATACAGATATTTTGTAAATACCACTCTTACTTAGCATCTGAGTCAGAACAGATTATAAAAGGAAATTACATTTGAAATAAGACTCAGGTTTGCAGTGCAGTAAAGTATATTAAGCAAAAGTTTTAGGATGAACCGAAGTTGAGAGTTCAGTGTGTTCTTTATGGTACAGATGGCAACTATGAGCCCTGAACTGTGAGGGTATTTCTGAGGTCACCAGCTATCGCGTGAGGGAAATGAGTCAGCAGAAGCGTAAGTGATTTCAACACCTTTGTTAGAAATTCTGTAGATTAGCAATACGAACTTTACAAAAGTTTCGCTCATTTTGGACCCATGAGACTTTTCACTGAGTAACTTTAGCTTTAAGGAATTACACACACAATGCCACAATACTTGCATTAAAGCAGTGCTATGAATTCAAGCAGGAGCAAGGTTTTACTCTGTTGCTGTATGGATACATTTGAAAACAGTCCCTGCCTTAGGAAAGGTTAAGGCAAGGCACAAGTAGCTATTACAAGGTGAGGCAATGAAGAACATTAGGAATGAGAATACTTACGTTGCAGAAAACATTTTGACAATGGTAGATATCTCTAAAAGGCCTGCATCAGTAAGCAATACCAATTGGAAAACAGATACCTCGAAGTGAAAAGAAAGATAAAGAAGCAGTTTTCAGGAGAAAGGTATCACAGACCACTGGGATCTGGTAAAAGAGTAAGGAAAGCATGTATGGTTTAAACTGTAACACTCTTTAGAAGTAAACACAGAAATTTGTACCTGAAAACTACAGAGAATTGAGTTTTCAGCCATCAGTAATGTAAGTAATGAAGTTCAGATGTCATTGTATGGTTGAGGTCTGTTAAATGTTGTAATGTTCCCTTATACAATAGCAGAATCATATGAATGCATGCAAAATGCAGATATGAAATCCATATGTCTTGCATACTGTCTGTTCACATCATTATTGTGTTACCATTCCCCAGATAATTAAGTTCTAGGTACCAGCACATCATGATTCCCTGTTCAACCCAGATGGACAATGGTGTGATAAACAGGAAGTTTCATCCCATTGTTCTAGGCAGCCTGTATATTGAGCTGGTGCAACCCTATCTAGAACAGATTGCGTAAATCTAAGACCTTAAACACTTTAACTGCATGCATGTGAGCCTTCACAGAGGTGTATTCATCAGGTTGCTCTCTGGTTACAGGCAATTTTCCTAATCCAAAATCCAAACACATAATCCAGTGCTCTAATGGCATCTTGCAGAACTGTTATTCTTCTATGGGACTTTGTGGATCTAATGCAATTAATGGAACATGTTAATCTATAGATGGACTCTTCCATCTGTGGTGGGTTGAAGGCATTAAACAATTCAAATATTCCTAATTTTCTCTAATATTTCAGGACACAACAGACTAGAAACCACTTACATGAAATATAATAAATGTTGAAAGACAGTATATTTTAGATCAGTAGATTACATGTGTGCTTTCCACCTGC
>JBCJKH010047761.1:0-11740 GCA_039877255.1 Loriculus beryllinus | reverse complement strand
TCTATGCCATGGGATCTCTTTCCACATCCCTGATGGGATCTGTTCTGTGGAGGAAGCCCAAAGAACTTCAGTTCTTTGACACCAATTAGTTCACAAACCTCGTTGGGCATCGCGGCTTAATCCCCTCAGCCCTGCCTTCTTCCCAGCACTTGCACAGCAAAGCCAGCAAGGGGTTTCTGGAGGCCTGCAGGTTCGTCTGTTGTTACCTGGGGGTGCTATGTGCAGTTAGGTAAAAGCCTTTATGCTAGATATGGCATTCCCGGCCTGCTGAGCCCACCAACAAAGCGAGCCTGTGCCTGCTCATTACAGCATCCTCTTGGGAGCTCAGCTTCCTCTCCGCCTCATGTCAGAGCCTGATTCATATTTCAACATCCACACGACCTATAATGGACCTTGGTAAAATCAATCAATATGCTTTCCCTCATTTGCCCACATCTGTCTGCTTAATGGAGGAAATAGCTGCTGCCCCTTGAAACTCAATGGGGCTTTTTTCCCCACACACAAATGTACTTGACCTTGAGTTTAAAAAAGAGAAAAGGAGGAAAAGCAGAGCCTCACAATGATGATCTTTTTCTTTCTGTTTTTCAAAAGGAGACTAGAGTGTGGTCTAAGCGGTTAGTAGAGCATACCTGCACTGGGGTAAATCCAGCAGGACTGAACAAGGATTTTCCCTGCCAGCAAGCCAACAACGAGCAATTCTTCAGACTTCAGGATCCCTGAAAAGTATTGGGAGCTCAGCAGTTCAGAGGGGATCAGTTTGCCTCATCTGTTGTCACCTATTCCACAAGGGTAAGTGGAGAGAGGTTCTTCCCTTCTGTTTCTATACTATAGGAGAAATGTGCATATAAGGCTGCAGAAGAAGATAGGTTCATAGCCCTGTCACCTATCCTCCACAGCTTAATTACTAGGACCATGACAGAGATCCCTTTCCTCCTTTGTAGAGATACAGCTTGGTGTGAAACCAGTGCCATGAAACAAACCACAGGCCATGGACATTCATTGCACTGTGCTTTGCTGGAAAAGCCTTACACTGATAGTGGGATCTGGGATGGGATGGGATGGGATAGGATATGATAGGATACGATACAATACGATACAATATGATATGACACAAGCAAGCTGTCAGATGAAGCAATAGAGCTAGGTTCCCAAACGTTTTGAAAATTCAAGGGAAATCCATGGAGGGCAAGTGTCTTGCCATCATGCTTGGCAACCCTGGACCTCATATCAGGCCATATAGCAGACAATACAGAAACGGCAGCCAGGAGTTAATAAACTAGCAGAAGGAAAAGGCTGAAGGGAGGTTAGAACACTGGCTAGTCAGGTGGGCCAAGCAGAGAGGAACCCTGTCAGGAGAAGGTGGTATGCTGTTGCAGGGATGAGCAGATGATGGGGGAATCCTTGTCAGCTAGGCCAGTTGCCTGTTGAGGCTAGAGGTACAGCCACTGCAGAAGGACTGTGCAGATGCTGTGCACTGCAGCCAGTACCCCAGAGTCTTCTATTTGCACAGCACCTGTACCTTCTGTGCCTTTTCACCTCCACCCACAAGGTGACATCTCTTACCATCCCCTTTCTAGGCCAAAAAATGCTTTATCTATCCAGGGCTATTTGATGCACCTATCCACATAAATTCAGCTTCCCTTTATTCTCTTGCACTTCTCCACATTCCCATTAGCACAGGTTTGATGCAGAACATCAGCTCTTATAGCTCTTTACCAGGTTGTTTACTGCAGCATCTCTCTGAAGTCACAGAAACTGCAGCCCTGGTGCCAAATTCTATTTTAACTACACAATCAGTTATCAGCCCATTACCATAATAAGGAGATTAAAAGCGCTGAGAAATGCACACTTTACTCCTGGCTGGGGACTCTGCTGCTGTCTTCCTGAATCCCACCAGTTCCACTTTGCTCTGCCTGTCACTTTCCTCCAGGATCTCTGTGGAGGGAGGCAGTGGCTGGAGGTGATGGGCAACACCTTGTACAAGCTGGGGCAGATGAGTCCTCATACCCAGGGCCTCTCAGAGGAACTAAATCAGGCCAGGTCACCTTCCTTGTGCCTTTGAACATCTCCTTTCTTCTTTAAGAGTGTAACTTCAAACATTTTTCCACTGGCAAGGTTGTTTTTAGAGTTTGTTCCCCCTGCTGTTCCCCCTGTTCTTCTAGGACCAGCCTGGGAATCATTTCAACCATCCAGAGTAATTGTAGCTGGATCCAACCCCACTTCTACCTCCCATTTGCAGAGGGCAGAAGACAGGGTTTCAACAGCATATACTAATCCCCATGTATTTGTTTCAAAAAGGCTCAAAGGGTATTTCTGAAGTAACAGATGTGCTTCAGTACAACCAGGATGCTGTTGAATACCTCCTGGTACCATATCTCAGGAGTCAGCAAGTCAGACTGCAGCAGCTGAGTGCAAGCAGAGAGCAGAGCGTTGATTACAATAGTGAGTTACCTGCCACCAAAAGCAAACATCTCGCAGAGAGGAAAGCAGTATCTGCACAGACTCCAGGTTTATTCATGTACCATCACCAGGAAACCTTCATTACAACCGCTACATTGAAAACCAAGCATTTTACAAAGGCAATTATCTACCTACCAGGTTGCTGCTACTTTATGTAAGATCAGTAAAAGCCAGATTTACTTCCTATCCCCACAGTCTCTGGTTTTATTTTCTGGTAAGCTGTTGCCTTTCATTCATACCTCCCAGACCTATTCCCAATGCCTTCAGCTTCACATTCCAGGAGGCAGGGAGCCTGGGAGGCTGAGTCAGGGCAGGAAGAGCGGGCTGTTTACCCTGTTTGAGCAGTAGTGAAGCTACTCAAGCCCCTGACACAAGCAAGGCAGGTGAGCTGGCAGCAAAGGCTCTGTGAGCCTCTGCCCCTGGGGTGTCTGACCTTGGGAATAAATGCTGGGGGCATGGGGGGTTAGGGAACGCAAGCACATATACCAAGCAAACACCTGCATGGCTGTAAATGTAGCAATGGGAAGGGCATTGGGAGCATAGAAGGGCATAGCCTCTCAGTATCTGCCTTGTGTGTTGTATTTTCTGTTGCCTGCAGAGCCAAAATATATTTGCTGGTACAGCATGAGAAAGGACACCATCATCTCAAGATCCAGATTCGAAGCCAGGATGAGAAACTTACATTAAACTGCATTGACAGAAGGAAGTATTTCATACAGGTTATTCACTAAAAGTGTTGCAATACTGCTGCACTGCAGAGGAGGCACAAAACTCCAACTGCAGCTGACCGTTAAGTACTCCTCCTCAGTTCTACAGTATTTCATGTCACTTCCTTCTCTAACAGCTCCTGCCATGTCCTGTCTTATCCTTCCCTGTCCTTCCAACCAGCTCCAGGCTCGAGTCAGCTGGATTTCAAGAGGCAGATTAGCAATCCATAAAAACACACACACAAAATCACCTGTGCTGACCCAGAAACTTCTAGCCTTACTTGCTGGCTGAGTTTGAACCTGCCAGCACTAGTCCTTCAATGCATTTCTATCACTCCCAAAGGTAATAGTAGTAGCAGACTCTTACACTAATGTAAGGAGTGGTCAAGCCACTAGATACAACCCAGGGGGGTTGCACTGAAAAGCAAAGCTGCATTCAGCAAGGGAGTCGCGATGCAACTTGCAGAGTCACCCTAGCAGGGGGCTTCCCCAGCCTGGACTACATTTTCCTTAGACACACACATCAAGTTTTGGCTCTAAACCTTCCCCAGGCAATGCTTGTCTTTCACTACCAGTGTGAATGCAGAGTTTCTTCCCTAGAATGACCTGCCATAGTCTGGGGGTTGAAGCATGCCTATGAGGCTGCAAATACCATTTGAAGGGAACGGAATAGGGCACAGCCCTAGTGAGAAGACTTGATGGGCAAACGACACTTGCAGGAACAAGTACTGCCTAAGATGTTTATGCTGTGCATGTAATTGAGATGAAAGAGCAACAAGTCAGAAGGAAGTGAAAAGCTTTCCAGAGTCCCTGAAGAACGTGGCATCTGCTGCACGTCTCCTTCTGTCTGGATTAACCGCTGCCTGGTCCCAGCAAAGGCTCAGAGCTGGAGTAGGGCGTGTGAGAGTTGATGTTCCCTGGGGACATTTTCCTCCTGCACCTCTCTAGTTAAGATATCAGAAGTGAGATTTGTCACTTAACCATCTGGAACAGGCAATCACAAGAGGCTGCTGCTCCTCAGTCTGTCACACTTTTAAACTGTGCTAATGTCATTCAGCTGTTTCACAAAGCAGCCCCAACAAGCAGGCATGAAATTAAGATGTTTGTGGAGCTGGCCAAGTGGGAAATAACAAAGGGGACCGGGGAAAAGCAGAGGAGGGGAACACATTCGGAGGAAGGAGGCTGCGCTGGGGACTATTTGCTTCCTCTCTCTCCCATGGGTGGAGCTTGGACCAGCTCAAACAGGAGGGCTGATGCAGTAGCATCTCCATGCCAAGAAAGGTGGGGAGCATCTCCCCTGCTTGCTCTTTGCTGCTCTCAGGCTGTCCCGCTTCAAGACTGAACCAGCGGCTACCCCCATGTCCTCACTGAAGGGGGATTTCATTCCCAAGGAATTGTACACATCCCATGGCACAGCCCTGTTTGGAAATGGGCTGAGGGAAGGTGGGGTGGCCATAGGCAAAGGGCACCCTTGAACCCCACATGCTGCAACCCTGTGGGGATTCTCTACAGGCAGAGAACTGGGCATCCTGCACTTGTGCCTCAGCCTGAGCAGTGCTGCTGGGGCAGCTGGTTCTCATTTCATTCTGCAAGGCAGTTTTTTACCAGCAGGGAGCTGACATGGGGCTTTAAAACACTTTCTAATTAAGGAGCAAGCCAGCCTGGAGAGCAATTAGATTTGATGCATCCCATCTTTGAGCAAGTCTGCATTGCAAGTTCTGGAAAACATCCTGAGCTCCAGCAACTAAATCTTCTCCTTCCCATTCCTCCCGGGCCTCTTCACCTACAGAAACGTCCTTGGGCACAGCCCACACCCTGTGTGCCCACTGCCCTGGGCAGCTGGAGTGGACGAGGTGCAAGCAGACTGTGTGTAGAGGGGGAAAAGCACAGTGTGGTTTAGACTGGAAAGAGGTAATTGTCTGTAAGGCAACCAGGGACGGCTGCTGAGGTTAATCCAGTCCCTCTCCCATTCTCCCATCTTTAAGGGAAGCAAAACTGGATTCCACTCTGCCCGCTGGGTTTTGCAGCAGTGCTAAAATAAGAGGGATTCATGGACAGTAGGAATAGCATTCAGGTATGGCATTGCCTGCAAGGCAGAATTGATGCCTCGCTTTCCTCCAGACTCACAGCTTGCATTTAAGCTCCATTTGAGCCTCCTGCACCTCAGTTTCCCCTGCTGCAAGATAGCAGTGGAATAGCTACAGTGCAGCTATTTCCCTTTGTCTATTCAGAATGCCAGCAGAATTCATCAAAACTGTCTTTCTTCTTTGTTTTGTTTTTTGCTTTTGCTCTGTAACCACAACAAAAAACCACTTTCTTCAAAATAATCCATTAAAATATTTCACTTTTTCAGGCATGTCATTTCTGTTGAGCTTTCTCTCTTTTTCTGCATGTGGAAAAAAGGGAAGAGAAGACAGTACATATTTGTTATACATATTTGTTATTTTCTTGAATCTACAAAACATAATGTTTGACAGAAACAACAGGCTGCTACCTAAAAAAAAATAAAAAGCGTATAGAAAAGGGTCGCTTTTATAACTGGAAAATATTTCCAAGGAAAACCAGCTAACCGTCTCCAATTAGGAGTTCCTGAGAGCAGAGCCCTCCATGCTGAGCTCACCCTGCAGCTGGCTGGCTCCTTCCCCTGCTCTGCAAGTGGCTGTCCACTTCCCTCCATCAGAAAGGGGGGAGCAGGAGATGGAGAAGGGCTTAGGAGTCTAAACGCAGGGAGAAACAGAGATTGAGAGAGAGAGAAGGAAAGAAGGCAAGGACACAAGGAAAGAAAAGAAAGAAAAAAGAAGAAATAGAAAGAAATTTTTAAAAATATAAAGGAAAGGAAAAGAAAGGTGTGGGTAAAGAAATTAAAATAAAAACATTCCAGGTTAAAGATCTGCCCGATGCTGCTCAAGCCAGAGGAGGGAGATGGCTGCAGAGGGGAAACTGGGGGGAGAGTGACTGGAGAAGTGGTACGAAGAGTGGGGTGCAAGGGAAGGAAGAGAGGTGGAAGAAGCGGGTGGCTGCAGTGACCCGGTACAGCCCACCCCAGGAAAAGGGCTTGCAGTGCGCTTCCTTGCTTTTGGTAAACACCAGGTCTTCTTTTCTCATTCTCTTACATAGGGGCATCATTCCTCCATCACACCCCCCTAGCTCTTCCACCAATACTCCTTTCTGTCTCCTCTCTCTTTCCTTTTCTTTTCCTTCCAGATACTTTCACCATATTTTCATCCTGTCATCCACATCTACTTTCATTCCATGCTTGCCTCCTCATTCCCTTCCTCTCCTGCTGCCTCTCCCTCCCCTTCCTCCTTCATCCCGCTCACTCTATCTCCCCTCCAGCTCCCTGAGGAGTTATCTAATGACTTAAATGAAACGCCAGCCTTCTTTATCTTTAATAGCCCTCCTTGCTGGATCCCCAAGAGGACCCAACCATGCACAGCAATTAGGAAACCAGTGCCTGGGGCTGCTGCATTTGCACTGTCAGCATGGAGATCCTTTCTGCCCTCTCCAAGAAGAGGCAGAGGTCTTGATAAAGTAGAAAGCATCACCAGCACAGGGACAGAGGTTGCAGCAGAGTCTCAGGAAGGCTTCTCTAAGCCAGCCAGGTCCCAAGCCCCAGCATGGAGCTTTTGATGTTCCTCATAGCACCTACAGCCCTTCAGAGAGCAGCCTCAGAGCTGACCCCAGGGCTGCAAACCCACAGCAGCCCCAGCAGTGCAGAGTGTGGCTGGGAAACTGTCTCTGGAGACACCAAGCCCAGTTTCAAACTTCAGACAGAGCAAGACTCGACATTGTCAGGCAACAAGGAGGGTCGCAGCCCCCTCTGTATCTGCTCAGAGCCTCTCCTCATTTACAGACCCAGCAAGTTCACTCCAGCCTCTGTTCCCAGCTCCCTTTTTGCTGTCCTCCCAGTGCCCCAAAGTGCACATGCTGGGATCTGAAGTCTCTGGTTTCACATGGGGTGGAAGGGATGAGTAGGACAAAGCTTTCTGTTTGCTCGTAGAGATGTGGGGTGGCTTGAATAGGTGCCCCTAGGGCCTTTCCCAACCTGCTCAAGGTTACTTTCCAAAGTTCCTGGTTCACTTACTCCTCCCTTTTCCAACAAAGTGATCAAAATCGCCAACTGTATTAATGGTGCTGAGAGTGCCTGAGCATCACTTCTGAATTTCCAGTGAACTCAGCTCCAGAGTGACCTTTTCAACTGCTGCTCTGCCCAAAATCTTGGCTCTTCATGCCCTCATTTCTCTTGATAAAGCATCCCAGGCAGACAACGCCAATGCCTCTCTGTGTGCTGATGAAAAGCCTCTTTTTGAAATGCCTCTTGGGAAATGCTTCCCACTATAGTTGATTCTGTTGTTCTCTAACACTAGCTGCCCCTCTCCTCTGCTTTGTCTTGGTTAGCTTCTATTTGTGGGAGAACAAGATCTCAGGATGGGAATCATTTCACTGTCATTTTTTTATCTGAGCAAGTCACCCTGGGGTCCCTGCTTCATCAGTGAAGACAACATATTTTTCCATGACGTAGTTTGTCTCATACTAAAGCCAATGTCTAAACTAAGTCAGACAAATCCGGTCCTAAAAGCACCTCATCCTCTCCCCTAGGGAAAAGGGGAGCAAGGATTTCCTTTGGGCAGAGACAGGCAGACTGGAAATGTCTGAAGCAGCAGTGAAGCCCCACTGGGTCTTCTGAGGACCTGCTCCAGGTGCCATCCTCCGTCTGCCCTGCCCCTGGGAGCCCAGAGATGCTTCTTTGGAGAATGGATCTTCAAGGAAGGGGCCAGTGTGGGACAGGGCAGCAGAGATCACTGGGGTACAGTCATAGTTCTCAGGAGGAGAAAATGAGCCACTCATGTCTTCCCAGCAGCCAGCAGCCCCAGTCCCTGGCTCAGTAAAAGCCTGCGTAGGGCAGGAGAAGGCAGCCTTGGTTTTGCTCTAGCAACAAGGGGAGAAAAGCTGTCACAAGGTGCCAGCTGGTTCTTCTATTTTTTCTGACACTGATGGGTCATTTCTGATGGATGTAAGACTTGTAAGCCCTCTTTAAAACAGGGGTTTATCTATCTCACTCATGCCCTGGCATACAGAGACAGCAGGCTTCCTGCATGCTGGCACTCCCTGAGCAGCCCAAGGATGAGCAATTAAGCAGCAGCACACCAGATCAGGATTAACTGCTCTCCTGTTTGTCTTAAGACCCTTCTAATTGCTCCTCCATATGCCTCTCATGTCCCCATATCCCAGCCCTCCTGTCCCTTCGCTCTTCTCACCCCTGCCAAGTGCCCAGGCTCTCGGATGAGGAATTGAGGATCACAAGTGAAACCCCATTTCCTGCTTCCCAAAAAACAGTGATGGAGGTGCCTCTGCTGACAGGTGTCACTCACCCATCCCCAGCTCAGCAAAGTGAAGGGTGCTGAGGCTGGCTCTGGAACACAGGAGCTCAGGTACTCACCAAGAGAAAGGTAAAATAGGAGTGGGGAGGATGGAAAGCAGCCAGTGCTGGCTTTAGCTGGAGAAGGGCAGAGGGGGAGAATGAAATCCTAATTTCAGAAGCTCATTGTAGGGTAATTATCAAACAGCAACAGTAGGCTGGGTTGCTTGCTAATTAGGTCACATACTTTATGACTAGTTATTCTAAGATGTCACTTGACAGACTTGGGAGGGGGGAAGGATGTGCACATAAAGTTGTTTTTAATTACATTTGGTATGCTAATTTCTGATATAAAATAAATATTTACCAGAAGCAATATTCTTCATTTCACGCTGGCTGCACCGTGGCATTTATCGAGGGTTACAAACAGGCTGCTATTGCCCAGCCCTCCTTGCCAGCATGTCTTCTCATCTCTCCTCCCCTCAGCCTGAGAGAAGAGAGATGGATCCAGCTGTAACTCGGGAGGAGAAAGCAGTTGGGAAGGGAGCCGCAGCATCTTTCCCTTTGCCCAGTGGCAACGTGTTGTTTCCCTGCCAAATGGCCCTATGGAAGGAGGATGCTCAGGAGAAGCCCTTGCCCAGCAGTTGGCTGCTGCTCCAAGGCTGAGAGCCTGCCCTGGCGCTTGGCACTCCTTGGAGTACATGGGAGATATTGCCTGGCTTTTGTGCAATGAGAATGACTCTCCAACAGTTCCAAGGCTACAGACCTTTATTCATGCAGCCTCAACAACCTTTAGAGCTTTAGTGGCTTCTGGGTTTTTATTCCTTCTTCTTCTACCCATGAATTAAACAACATTTCAAGATGAAAAATTGCTGCAAACTGAAAGCCCCAAATATTTTACAATGGTTTTGACAATCTGGGAACTTTTCTTTTCCTACAAATGCATACTGTTGCACATATATTTTTTTCCTCATTCACTGAAGTCAGCTCTTGTTGTTACACACTCTGGGTTTCAATAAATTGGAGCCTCCCAGTGGAAAACCCCATTGTAGTGGCACTTTCTTGATTGAATATTAAACAGCTCAGGTTATTGCAGTTCTCTCCCAAGCAGATAACTTCTCACCTGGTGCAAAGTAGTAGCTCACTGCTTGACCTGACCTAGACTGTCCACCAAGAGCTAACACAGTCAAGAGACACTTGCGGATCCATGTCCTGATGTTTCTGGTGATATATCATGGAAGAAGTCAGAGTCACCTGGGTTCAGACACTTGGAACACCTAAGGATGTATATTGCCTCCACCAATGCTCCAAATGGATTATTCCCATCACTTAGATCACTTTGATTACTTTTTGATAGTAATGGATTTCTGTGAGATATAGGGAGCTCATGTTACCACTGCCGTGGCCTATGCCAGATGCTTTGAATTGCCCAGGAGCTGGGAAGCAACCCCATTGTAACCAAACCACACTGTTCTTTTTTGCTTATGTGAGCCACCTCTCAGAAAACTCCTACCTTTTCCTAGTGCCAATATTTGGAATGAAATCACTCAGCAACTTACCATTAAGGGAAAAGGGAAGCATTAAGGGAAAAGCATTAAGAGCAAAGGCAGAGTGCTGAGGGTTGAGAAACTGTCTCTACGGGGATGAGAAACAGAGGGAGGGTGCCCAGCTGAGGAGCACAGCTCTGGGGATGATTTTGTCTTGCACTGTGTGCACAAGCGTATGATCCACTCTGTTGATGTGAATTTGGCAGATAACCCACTGCAGCTTGGCACACAGAGCAGAGCCAGAGCTCAGTGGAGTTCCTTTTTTAATACCACATTCCCTGCAGGAGGATCTTTTGTCTCTCACATTCAGCCCTGTGCTCCTGTCTAGGAGGGAATTACAGGATGGGATGTTGTGATGGAGATGACCCATCTGGTCCATTCTTGAATACCAGGACATGGTTGTTCCTCAGCATCTTTCCAGTCCTGTCATCAAACACCCCAAGACAAGTACCCCCATGCCTTCTCTCCTCAGAGGGACCAGGGAGAAGTTTTCCAGACTGAGGGACCACAATGCCAGGTAGTCTTTTCCCTCTGATTACACTGACTTCAGTTATTCCGATCCCCCCAGTTTTGCCTCAGCCTCTCTGGCTCAGGTTCACTTTCAGCCTTCAGCAGGGAAAAAGCCCTTCCCCAAAGCCTTTTCTAAGTTCTACTCATGATGGCATTTGAGTGCCACAGGTATTAATGAATTATTCATCTGCACTCTCTCTGTTGACTCAGGGGTTTTATTATCTTCATACCTGATGAACTGAGGTATGGAAACAAAGCCAAATTCATTCAAAAATATCATTAATTTGGGATGCTAGATTTGCAAAGATCTTAAAGTATGATTTTGTCAGGGTTTACATAGGATTTTATGTGTTTGAAGCAGGAATCCATCTGCTTATAATGGACAGCACAAGTCAGGCTTATTACTCGGAAAAGGAGGAACAAGTTGCTCCCAGTGAGCATCTCACCTTATGCAACCTTTCACTGACAGCAAGGAGCTCAGTGACAAGAAAGAAGCAAACCAGTCCCTTGGGTTGGGCAGCATGAGATCATCCCTCTGCTCTCTGCATTTCCCTGATTTAGTCTTTCCCCAGGTGTGCAGCAGCTCTTGGAGAGGGAGCTGCCTCCTGAGCACAGAGAGGTGGGCAGGCATCTTTCAGAGGCAGTGCTATAGGATGCTTTGTGGACTGAAAAGTTTACCTTGAGACAATAGCAGAACAACCACACCAAAGAAAAACTCATGCAGATGTTCTCCTATGAGGAAAGGCTGAAACTTGGAGTGTTCAGCCTGGAGAACAGAAGGCTCTGCCTTTCAGTACTTAAAAGTGGCCAGTAAGAAAGATGGGGAGAGACTATTTAGCAGAGCCTGTTGCAACAGGAAAAGGGGTGATGGTTTTAAACTAAAGGAGAGGAGATTAGGGCTGGATGTGAGGAAGAAATTTTTTCAGGGAGGATGGTAAAACACTGGCAAAGGCTGCCCAGAGAGATGGTGGATGCACCATCCATATAGACATTCAAGGGCAGGCTGGATGTGGTTCTGAGCAACCTCATCTAGTTGAAGATGTCCCTGCTCATTTCAGGGGGGATTGGACTAGATGACTTTGGAAGGTCCCTTCCAACACAAACTATCCTATGATTCTATGATTCTTTGTTGGAATTGCTGTCAACCTGGACTGCAG
>JBCJKH010047760.1:57077-72177 GCA_039877255.1 Loriculus beryllinus | reverse complement strand
GCTGAGAGAGCTGGGCTGGGGCAGCCTGGACAAGAGAAGGCTCCTGAAGAGGAGACCTGAGAGCAGCTCCAGTGCCTGAAGGGGCTACAAAAGACCTGGAGAGAGGCTTTGGACAAGGGATGTAGGGGCAGGACCAGGGGGTGCTCTGTCCTTTCAGGTGGTAATTCAGAAACCTCTCCAAGGCTTTACAAACTTAGGCAAAAATGCTTTGAGATTTAATGAGATGTAGTAACTTTTTAATATATTGGTTGAACTTTCTTGTGAAATTGTCATCTTAGAGATGGAGCTTTATCCACTTCCATGTGTGTAGGAGTATAAAAGACTCCTTGTTTTTTAATTTGATTATTTCAGGCTTATTTAAATGAGCATGACTTAGTTTTTGAGGTGTTTTATTGGTTTCTGGCTTTTCTGTGCAGTTTTTCATTGGAGAACGTTTTCAGCCTGTTTTGTTTTTTTTTTTTTTTTTTTTTTGCAAGTAATACTGTATATCCCTTACAGAAATGGTAACTTACAAAGATTTCTCTAATCATGAGTCACTGAGGATGTTGGATACTGCAAGGTTCAGGTTGTTGCTCACTGCAGAGCCTCCCAGGACTCTAAAAGCAGTTCTTTCTCTTTTCCATCACAGGATAGTGAGACTGTGGGTAAAATGTCAATGTTCTGTCTTTCTTTCCCTGTAAAATACTATGATATCACAGTCTGTCTGAAGTGTTCAGCGTTGGGAGACATGGGTTGTGAAAGTCTGTCCCCACAAAGCAGTTCAGTGTGTCCTGTCATCTATCCTCGACTTCCCTCACATGAATAAACCCCTTCAGACCTGGATCAGCAGCCAAGCACCTTGCAGACTCCTGCCCTAAATTCACATAAATCCCATCAGTGATGTAAATTAAAGATTGGGTGGACATTAAACCCAATGCCTTTCATTTTGTGAATATATACATACAGACACACAGTTTTAGATTTGGCCACTTAAAATATTCATCAAGTATTTTCATTCTGTTACTCTTCACTAATGTATTTTTAAACGCGTTTCTTTTGCATCAGCCCAGTCTCCTCTTTCATGAATCCTTATCTCTGTCCTATGGGCATCTATATCCCTGCCCTAATGTTCCAGTGCACAAGTACTGAGCTGCTCAGAACCCTAATCATACAAAACCAGACGAGTCATTACTGGAGTGGATGAAAGAAGGCATTAAATATTGGCATAAAGGAGAAAAGATAAACTGGTATGAGAAGGTTCATCTCTATTAGTTGGAGTGTTTGGGGACACCACAGAAATAAACCCAGGGTTATAAATACTGCCCTTGATTAGGAACCTGCAATGAAATCCAGGAAATGAACTTCTGTGCCCTGTTTAAGCCTGCATGGCTCTCACTGTGGCATCAGGGATGGTTAAAGCCGTGTCTGTCCTGTATACAGTAGTGCAGGATTTGAGCTCAGAGTTACACTGTTCGGCATTCACAGTCATGAAGTCAGGAAATACTGAAACTAAAGGGCATAAGTGATTTGGAAGGTGATAACTACCAGCACTGAGCTAGGAGACACTGTTTGGGGGCCAGTAGCAAGTTCTCCTTTGATGCATCAGCCCTAACATTCATGAGGGGTTGTTAAGGAGAGGCTGGTGGCTGAGCAGGGTAAGTGGGGTGAGCAGGCAGGCAGGCCGGTAGGCCGGCTGGCTGGCTGTTTCCACCTGCAAACCTGCCTCCACTTCCTGCCAGGGCACCTGCAGCTGCGGGTGCTTAGCATGACCCTGAGGAAAGAAAAGAGGAGCTGGAGGGACTACTCCATTTCTAGTAGGGTGAGTGGTGCCTGTGCCAGGCTGCTGCAGGATAGTGGGGCATAACTTTCTTGATGCATCATTGGAAAGCACGCATGGAGCTGCTGCTATGGTTCCAAGGCTTTGGTGTGAGACCCATACATGTGGTTCATCTATTGGGGAAGGTAAGGCATTACTGCTTTCTTTGGGGTGGCTGAGGATGTTGCTGTTGCAGTGTGGTGTTCCTTGCACATGTAGCAGGCCTGCTGCATGCTTGTGTTTGGCATCTTGTGCTTCTGCTTGGTAGGAAGCAGCTACTGAAGGGCTTGTAAAGCTCTGATGTTTTGTTTCTACTTCTCTGACCTTTGAGGATGTGCCCGGAGATGTAGAGCTGGTAGCCCTCTGTAGTGAAGTGGTGTGTGTGTCAGTGGCTCTTCTGGAGAAAAGGAATGAGGTGAACTTCCCAGATGGGAAATCCCTGAGAGCCTGAAGTAAATACATGGAACACAATTCTGTTCCCCTTTCTCGCTCAGGTGGTTTCTGAGCAGCGCTTCTCTGAGCCTGTGCACTGGAGTCCCCAAAATAACTGCCCCTTAGACAACAGTGTCCCTGAAGAGCCAGGGAATCAGGCAACTGGGAAAACAGTCCTGAGCAGCAGTTTTCCCTGCCCACGTTGTGCTCGGCTGCATGCTGGGATGTAAAGCAGCCCTACATTACAGGCAAACAAACACAAAACCCTGTCATTTTTCATCTCTTTACTGTGCTGTGTGGGCAGAAACTCATCTGGTTGCCTGTAACAGAACGCCTGGGTGGAGAGCAACCGGGGAGGCGGTTCAAACCACTCCTCCCCTGGAGATGCTGCACTTCAGTGAATCGTTAAGGAATAATACAGGGTGTAGCACTCTTGTTCTGTCCCCACACAGTCAAACAGAAAACAACGTGCTTTTGCGCGTTTATTTGGGGTGAGGGATAATGGCCTTCAGAATAAACAACATCTGCCTGTAAAGGAAGCAGAGTGTTCATTCTGCACTCCTCTGGCCCCTGCTGCCTGCTGGACCTCCTTCCAAACGGTGTCATTGAGGGGGGAACTCTCACAGAACTAATCTAGTTAGAATTTACTCTCCTTGATTTTTGTGCCTCTTCTTTCCCCTCTTCTAGTTTTGTAGCTGTGATGCAGTATCGATCCAAAGATCTATAGGAGCATACCATGGCTCCAGGTGGGTGGCAGGATTGAGGCTTGGCTTCATTTCCATCTGAATGGGACAGAAAATAATTCCACTTTCCAGCTTTTATTGCTCAGAACATTGCATTTCTCTCATTGCAGTGTATGGGAATTAGCTCTGGAGGAAAGAAATGATCCCTCCCTCTCCTTGATGTAGAGTGGAGCAGAAGGATTCAGGAAGATGTAATGTAGGCAAGCAGACAGAAAGCTCATTGCTGTTTGAATTGGGTGCAGCTGGATTGCTCTAATAAAATAGGACCTCTCAGCTGAGGTTCAAGTGGTGTTTCTGTGGATGGATGGTCCCCAGACTGCATATTCCTTGTGTGGCTGAGACAGCTTGCTACAGCAGTGTGGTGTGTTAAACACAGTAACAGCAGAGGAGCAGGCACTTGTTCAGCTTTGATCTGGGTATTGGTGTGATGCTGAAGGTGGGAATGCCTCTGACCATCACTGGTACCCCGCCCAGCTCGGATGGGCTGTGTGAGCTGCAGTCACTTGGCTGCATCACAAACCTGCTTGCACATCTGGAGCTGGCTGCCACAGCCTTTCCTCCTGCACAGCTGGAGCTCGGTCCCCACGGGGGCTCCAGAACCAGCTGTCCTGAGGCTGCATGTGTTTCCAGAATGGCTCCAGGTTATATTAAACACTGGCCCAAAGAAACCTGATGGTTCTCTGAAACCAGGCTGCCTTGAAAGTAATGAAATGACACAGATGTGAATTTGTAGGTGGGAGAGAAACCAAGGGACAGTGGAGCAAGAAAGTACGTATGTGAAGATGCAGACACCTAGTGCTGCCTCTTCATCCTGATACCTCACCAATGTGCACAGCAAATCCCTGCCAGCCTGGAGAATAAGAGATGTTTAAGCTGCTTCTTGTTCTTTCATATCATCATCCGGGTGGCAGGGTGGTGAGTTGCCTGGTTCTTTCTTCCTCACCATAAAGACGTGTGTTGAGGAGAGCAATTGAAATGGTGACTCAGGCTGGACCTTACCCTGGACATGGCTCTTTCAATTTGCTGTCTGAATTTAGTAAATCAGAGAAGTAACTTCCCTGCAAGAGAAGTAGGCTGCTGCCTGTTCATGAGCTTGGCAACCTTCAGTCACGCTTCTGCTGTATTATGTCCTGCTGGAAGAGTTTCCAACAGTTACGTCCCGCTGAAAGGGGGATAAGGGGAGACGTTCACTATCATGCCAAGGGAATAGTGCTGGCTGTGCCCAGTGTCCAACCAGGGGAGGACTTACAAAATGCAGTGGCATACTCTGATGATAATGGTAGATAATACCATTAGTGTTTTAAGACTGGTTTTAGGACCACAGATCTTGGGAACTCCTTGTCAATGCCAGTGCATGTGTGTGGGAAGTAAAAAATTATCTGCAAGGCTTTAGGTTAATTTATGAAGGTTCCTATAAGTCTGTACATGGCAAGATGCTAAATGTTTCTCGTATGAGAGAGATGCTCTCAGGAGAATACCTGTCCTTATGAAGCATTTACTTATAGCACAGAATGGATGCTGCTACTACCTGGCTTCACTTTAGTCATGCCATTTTACATGATAGCAGTGGGATTTCCTTCCCCTTATCTCCCTTCTCCTCACCCAGCTCACCCACCCATCAGGTTACAGCCTGGGCAGGTCCCTGCTGGGTGCTCATCTCATTAGCACCCTGAGCAGAGTGCCTCAGAGGGGGGTGTTTGACGTGCACTGACACCCAGGCACAGGATTTGTGCTTTCTGTCAATGACAAGTGGAGCAAATATTGACAGTGCCTCTCAAAGGCTCTGGTTACTATTCCTCTTGTTAATTCAGGGCACAATTTATCCTCGTGCCAAAGACCCATGTTAGTCTATGCTGTTGAAACAGCTGGACTTCCCTGTCCCAGGTTTTGATGTGGGGGTATATTGGAGAATAAGGAACAGACTTACAAAACCCAAGGATCTGTTGTGGTCATCTGTGGAGCTTTTTTACTTTTTTGGGGTCCTTTTGATCTTTGTTTTCTGCTTTCCTGTTTCTGGCCTTGTGTTGGAGCACTGGTGTGTGCAAAGGTATCACATGTTTTGTTCGTGGAGTTTCACTATCAGATAAATTCTGTATTAAACCATTCTGTCTTAGAGACTGAAGCACAGGCTCTGCTCCTGTTGGGGATTCTGGCCATGTGTGCCCACATTTGGGCCAGGGGCAGGTGAAGTTATCGGTTTAGGTGAGGTGGTTTGCACTAGTCAAGGTGAGCCATGCTTGAAACCAGCTGAGTTGGTGTGTGGATTTGTCAATTTGCTTTGGTTTCGCTGCTCATTTCTGCCACTGGAAAAGGCTGAGTGCCTTGCTAAGGCCCTAATGCCTTCTGTGCCTTCTAATCTGGGATTTTGAGAAGTACGCTCTTTTTACTTCAAATTTGAAGTGGAGGGAGATGGAGCTGAATCTAGGGAGAGCAAAGTAGTAGTTTTCCTTCTGAAGATAGCAAACTTCTGGGTAATGCTCTGCGCATCTGTCTCTTTAAAAGACTCCTAGATTTAAAGCAGAAAAAACCCAGATGTGGAAAAAAACCTGGATTAAACTGTCACTCATTCACAATCCATCCAGGAAACTCATCCATGCCCCTACAGGTAGCTAGTTATCCCATCAGGAATTTCATATTCTTGTCTGAATCCTGGAACACAAATTGGTCCAGCGCTCCGGGTCTGTCTTGATGAGGGTCTGCTGGCACAGATGTCCCCAGCATGTGTCCCATAAGAGCCTGCTCAAATAACTGCTTCCTTCCACACAGGGATCAAAGGTTGAGATGGTCTTTCCAGAGCTTTAGCCAGGCTGTGCAAAGCATCTGCAAGCTTTAATCCCTTAACCTTTCCTTTCCTTCCCTCCCTTTTCTCTTTTTAAGGATGGTATAAATGGAGTTTAAGGGTTTATCTTTATTCTTTATAGAAACCAGCTATTACTTGTAAAGGACCCCTGGAAAAGAAAGCACAGCCTTGCCTTTATCTGAGAGGCAGTTGGGTTTTGGTTACTCTGGCAAGGATAAAGCCCAGAACACTTCTATGCCCTTGTGCAAATACCTAGTGTTGACATCTTTGGCCAGCTGCTGCTGTGGTTTCCTCTTCCTTGACTGAAAAACCCTTGTGTGACATGGCGTTGGGGTGCCTTTATGATACAAAGAATTAAAGTTCCATTTGAACCATGGTCTTTCCACAATGCAGAGTTCAACACCACTCAAAGCTGATCCTATTGATTCAGTATTGGGTACTCCATGGAGATAAGTTACCTTGACACAAACATGGTATTGGCAGGAGAAGGCACAAATGGTCCAGCTCCAGCCATTGCTCACTGAATTTTACTGAGAGCAGCACCTTTCACACAACCATGCCAGCTTTCCTATCTTAAAGCACGTTACTTTCAAGCTCATTCCAGTCTTGGCATTATCTCCAGCTTAAATAGCAACGGAAGATTTACAGCCTTGGCACAAATAAATACATAACGAGATGTATTAAATGCTACAAAGCCTGTTAAAACTGCAGCTGTCTGTGGCAGCAAGGAGCCTTGCTTGCTTGGAGCTTGAGTGGTTGCCTTTGGCTGCTTTTCCTTTGCAACCCTTACTATTCAGGCTTGGATATATCTATTTTATTTCTTTATTTTAAAGAACAGACTGAAGTAAAGTTTATCTGAATTTTCCAAATCTGCTTCATTAGGAAATAACCAACTGTCACCATCAGAAGTCTCTTTATTCCACACAGTTATTTCCAAGAGACTGAATATTGACTTGAAATCAGCTCTCATGGGTCTAAGATGCTTTTAAGCACTGAGGAGGATTGTTCTTATGCTCTGAAACTGCTCCTCTACGCTGCAGTTCCTGCTTCATGTATTAATGGTTCAGGCAAATGTGACAGCAGCTGGGTAGTGGGAAGGTGAAAACTGCTATGGTAGGGACACTTAGGAGAAGTGAAGAAACCCTCTCTGGAAGGTAGGGAGGCACTTGGACAAATGGCTTGGGAAGCTTGATCTTGGGAGTCTCCTAGTCTTTATATTGGCATTCCCAGTTTGGAGGAGAGACATACATGTGCGTGGTGGTGGTTTTATCCCGTGGAGTGCCTCTTCTATCAAGTTTCTGTGTTGTTGGGGTATAAGTAACTAGTGATAATCAATAGTGGTGGACTGGAGGTGGGAGAGGGTTTCTGGGCTGCTTGCTTGCCCTGGTGGGAGGCTCTGTGCCCCTGTCTGTGCACTGGGAAAACAAATCAGGAGCAAGGAAGCAGCTTCTAAGACTGAATCCCAACCCAGGAATGCCCGTATGTGGTCTCTGTGTGCTTGAACTTTCCTTCTGCAAATGTGTCACCTTTCCCATGACACTGATTTGTCAGTCCTGTACTATTGCACCTTTTCCAGTAAGGACATGATAGTAGTTAAAAATATGGCTTGAATCTTCCCCTTGGTAGAAAATCTTGCTGGAAGATGCCCTTGGGAAGAGCAAAGGGCTGAATCACAAAGGTATTTGTGTCTGAATGGTGTCATAAATGTGGTCGCTGTTTGGTGCCAGTGAGGCTGGGGGTGCCAGCAAGCTCTGTGGTGATCTGGAAAGCTTATTTGGAGTTGGGAGTTACCCTGGGGCTGGGAAGTGGCACTGCCCAGTGTTCCGGGGATGCCGTGAAGAAACATACAGGGAACACAACAGCCTTCCTTTGCTAATGTTGTGTTCAGCACTTCCTGAGCTGTGTCTGTATGGTGGGGGGGAAGCTGGTTGGGGAGGAGAAGTGTTATAGTTTGTTTTGACAGAAGTAACAACCTGCCTGGGAAGACCCTGTCTTTGTGTTCTGACTGCTGCTCAGCTTATTGCTGCCTCATTAGCAAGGAGTTCCCTAATTAGCAAGAAGCTGTTAATTATGTGTGTATTGCATTACTCAGCTTTAAACATTCTTTTAGATGCTGAACATCTAGTGCTCTAAACTCTTTCTGTGTACGTTTCTCTTTCATCTGCCAGAAGGGAACAAATCATGAAGTGCTGTAACCACCCCAGATCCAGCAAACCCCACAACCCCACTGCATTTCTTGGCACTAATGAACACTCCTAATGTCTTAAAACCACAATCGAATGGCAAAGACTTGGTAAGGTTAATAAGCCAGTAGAACCCCCGTGTATTCAATCAGGCTCGATAAGAGAACAAAACCCCTCCATGTTTGCTAAAATAACTTTAAAAACAACTAACATTGACTTTCCACACCTAGTGGAGACCAAATTTTCACTTGCTGCATGCCTGCTCCCCGGCATGCCCGGGCCTGTCACCGCGCCGGCGCTCCCCACGACACCGCCGCTTTGATTTTTGACTGCTGGGCAATCTTTTTCATCAGATGGAGCTGGAGCGCAAGGTGGAAATGAGGTGTCCCTGCATCTTCCCACTCCTTCAGCTCACACGAATGTTTTGTGTTGAGGCCATGAAGCCGCTTCCTACTGGCCCCACCACATGAAGCTTTGATTAGCAATTATTTCTGAGATATTAAAACCCACAATAGATGTTGCAGGGCTCTGGAGTTTCCCTGGTGATTATGAAGGGAAAGGAAAGGCTGTGGTTACAACTCGATAGTTATTTCTCCACGTCAGAATGTGAATTATAGGCATAGCCTTATGATTATATGTGCATCTACACTCATGTACCAAACACAAGTGTGTTATCTGTTGTCTTCGTTTGCACTGGTTAAATACTGATTTTTACTACTTTTTATTAGGGGAATAGAATCAACTGGAGCAGACAGTACCTAGTGCTTTGTTCTCTGAGAGGTGTGTCTTCACCCTCACCTTTCTCCTTTCTATAAGCAAACTAAGATAGTAAAACTTTAAACTTAGCTTTATGAAACCATGAATAAACCCCAGAAAGAACCAGTGTGTTCAGGTCTGATGTACAGAATGTATTGATTCTTTTGCTGTCATTAAGCTGTATGAGGACACAGCTCTCATGTTTCTTTGTCCCATAATCTCTCAAATAAGGCTCTCCTCATAAGTATATATTCACTTAGTGGTAGTCTGGTGAGCAGCTTATTTGCTGTTGGGTGTATGTGCTTAATATCAGGTGGGCATAGTACAATGGATGTCTTTTTAGTACTGTGAACTGTAGGAGTATCATCTTTGTGTCTGCCTGCCTTGTGAACGCATTGCAAAAATGCCACAGAGGCAGCAGTCTGGTGATAGAACAACTAGTGCATTTCCCAAAAGATGCTGGCATTGGATTGTTGCAGAACTGCTTAAAAACACAGTTATGGAGCCGGGATAATCCAGAATACTGGAAGACTACTCAGTCAAAAATGTGCGCTACCTTTAGCTGTCAAATGACTGAGAATTAGTAAAACATGAAATAAAGCCACCTGGAAGTGCAGCAGTTGGGAAGTGCAGCAGTTGGGAAGTGCAGCAGTTGGGAAGTGCAGAGGAATCTCAGGTGAGATGTGCAGCCTCTGGGGGGGACAGGGCAGGAGCCCCACTGTGAGCAGCACTTGGCACTGGGAGGCCCCCAGTATTCAAGTACTAAATGTCCACTATTTCGTAAGAGCTTTTGGGTAAGGAAACTAAACTTCCCAGTGCACGATTTCTCATGGGGTGATATTAGAGGCAAAGAAACGTTGCGGGCTTGTATCAGTGATTGCACTATAGGTTAAAATTCGTATTTGATAGCCAATATAGATGAATCACACACACAAATAGCTGCTCCTGCCGGGGTGAGTTTGCAGAGGGGGTGTCTCAACGTGCAGTCACTTGTAAAGGCTTGGGAAAAAAATCTTCAACTGCACATTATCCGAGTGAGCTTCCATATTTTACCATGACACCAACTCCGAGACTCATTTCCCTGGGTTAAGTAGTGTGGGGTGAAGTATCTGCCGCTTTCCTTCTCCCTATCCATCTGCTGCGGGATTCTGGGCATTTAACCTGGAGCGCCTGCTGATGTATGACTGAATCAGGGAAAAGAGGCCGTGCTGGTTAACCCTCTCCCTTTGTAGCTGCACTTAATGAATGTCACACAGCCCCACTATAGAAATGATGGAACATCCATTCTGGCAGCAGGAACAGAGCCCACCATGCAATGATATGGTGAAATATGCTGAAAATATTCACAGGAGCCTGGGAACATAAACCCATGATTATTTTTTTCCCTTAAATCTCAATATTTGAGCTGCTTTCCCCCCGCCCTGTAATAAAAGTGCAGTTTTGAGCAGCACCTACTTTTTTTGAGGGGAAGAAACTCTATTTCCTTTTAGTGTAGCTGTATGAAATATCTGACTTATGCTAAGCAAGATGTAATTATGTGTTCGTGCAGGTCTTTTGTCTTGCTGAAAGATGTCTTGTAAATAAGATTGCAGGTCATAATGACCCTGTCCAGTAATTCCTGGGCTAAATTCAGAGGTGATAAAAGTGGGGCTGTGCCTTCCTTTGCAGAAGGTATTTAGGTGCAGGTGTGTTATCTGCTGGCCCAGTTATTTCCATTCAGTTCTGGGGACCTGCTCCTTCCTGACTAAGTTACTACTCAACATCTTGGAGGCATCATGAGCGAGCTGTGAATGGGACAGGAGCATGTAGCTGCAAAGCAGCTCTTGCCATGAAATGCAAGAATCTAATCCTCACTCTTTCACAATTTCATGCATCTTTCTCCACTGAAATACCTTCTCCCCCTTACTGAATACAGGCTACATCTTGCTACTTCTCACCTGTAAACTTTGAACCCAATATCCTCCTCCCTTTGGGCTTCATTTGTGTTGTCAAAATCCAGCTGGAGAGAAAACCTAATGAAACTTGCTCTTGCTTTGAGCTGCTGTACAAAACTCCAGTGTCACTTAATCTTCCCTAAAGCACTGTGATTCATCAGCCTGCTCTAAAATGAAATGAATCTGTTGTCTCCAAAAAGAGTATTCAAACTTTAGAAGCTGGTGGTTGATTTGCTTATGTTAGACTCAGCCTCACCCTGGCAGCAAACACTCTCAAAAACTAGGTGCTAAAACTGTGTCATGATTTGTCTGCATGTTCCTGTTAAAGAGGATGCTGTGATCCATAATGCTTTTCCTAGAATAATGCCAGCACCTTTGGGTGTCTGAGTGCTTTCCTGTTGGTGTACTCCTCATTTGGAAACACTGTGTTTCTACTGGAGCAGGGAGACCAAGAGGAGCTTGGATCTCAACCTTTGTTTCTCTGAGATAATCAGCAAACAGTGTGAGTGTGTGTGTGTGTGCACACAACATGTGTAAATAAATGGATAAAATACTATCAGTGGGACCTTCATTTCACCCAAGCTATTGAATCATCTCGTAATAACTGCTTGTTATTAACCAAGTGGCATAATTCCAACTTAAACTTCCCCTTTGTTTACTAGAGACTTGCTGAAGAGCTTGTGCTGAATACTGAATTTTCAACCTAACTACATGTATTGATAGCAGGGTGGAATGTTTAACTCTGATCTAGAAGTAGGGGAGGAGCAAGCAAGGCATAAATCTCAGCTTGCCTTTAAAAAGAGTATTTCAGCCCTGTATTTTAAGAGAAATACCTTAGGACATGATCTGTTTAAATAGAGGATGATGAAAAAGCTGAAGGCATGTTCTCTAATAATTGCACACTGTTTAAAACCTCAGTTTGTTCATTTTTGACTTTCACAGATGTTCTCGGGAAGCACAGGGCTGAGTGTGTGGCTTAATGTTTGTGTCCCTCAGCCTGTCAAATTTATACTGTAGCTCCAATTGAGCCTTGACTTCTGCTCTGATGCACCAGGCAGGAATTTGGCCTGTTTTAACTGTACAGAGTGCCCAGAATACTACTTTAGCATTGATACAGGCAAATTCAGGCTGACATTAATACAGCACTGTGATGTCCTGGTTCTTTTGCTGTGTTAAATGGGGAGAATATGCCAGTTGTGGAGCCTGTAGTAAGAGTCTTAGGTGTTACTTGGATGAAACGTTTTAGCACTCCTGTTGAACGTCAGGGAGATGGAATAGTACTTGTACTGAGAAGTTAATGGTAAGCAGCCAAGTTTTAGGGACTGGTTGTACCTAGATAACTTGTGTTCCTTCCCACTGCAAGGAACACAGGATATACAGCCCAGGGGTATGGGCAGGGAGTGAGCCTGGCAATTCTGTGTGTGCAAAACTTGTGGGGAGGAAATATCCCCCTTTTTCTCTAAGCTGTAAAACCACTGGACAGGAGCTAGAGCTCCTTTGGGCAGGATGTTTGCTGTAGTTTCCAGGCAATATTCCAGCTTGTCAGATGGAGGGAAGGGAGGTGATGCTTTGCATGAACTGTCCTCCTAGAAGGTTACACACTTTCCTTCCCCCAGCCAGGCCCTGAAGTTGAATGTTTCTTATGTGATGACTGGAGGCTCCAAAGTATGAATGATTGCACTGTCTGGAGCTCAGGGCAAGAGCAACTGTGCTCTGGACATGAACCTGCTTATTGCTGGTCAGCAATTCAGGTAAAAGGGGGATTATTGTCTTAGTATTTCTCTCCCTTTTCTTTCCTCTCTTGCCTAATGCACATAATAAAACAGGCTGTTTCTGCTGTAGGGAAAAGGACTAATTTTCTTTTATCAACTGACATAATCAGGATGTGCTGTGAGCTGCTAGTGCTCGGTATTGGTTTGTGGTGACTCAAAACACATCTTGCAGCTTCTGCGGAGCTCAGAAAAGGTGAGAGCAAGTTGTTAATCGCAGATGCTGCTGTACATCTTAATACATGCAATCAAATGAGGATGGAAAGGTGGATGTGGCTTTGAGGCTGAAGGAGTGTCAAAGGGCAGCATGAGGAGAGTGAAGCTGCTCATGGAGCTGGGCTGTGACAGTTCTCTGTTGAAATGAGAAAAAGGGAGTAAAGGCATCTCAATAAATTAATTTAGATGTTTAAATGATACTGTTAATCCTTTCTGTAAACAGCACTTGAACAATGAACTGTACCTGCTCTTTCTGTTCCCAAATACTCTTCTCTGGCCTTCCCTTTCCCATGTAGAGAACCACCAACCTGATTAATATGTTAAATGAAGCAGATCCCACTGCTATCTCTGTGTATGACTGCTTCTTGATGGTATGTGAGCAACTTCCATGTTATCAGTTATGACCATCCTCCAACCTCCTGACCCAGAATATGTGTATCTTAAGGACACTCTGCCGCCCGATAGAGGGTAACTGCATCCCTCAGATTTTGGGTTCTTAGTCTTCAGAACTGTGTTTTTCTTTATAAGTCTTCAACTTTTAGAGCCCTTCAATGCTGCATGTCCTCATCTCCCTGTGCAGTCTTTGCTTTACCCTCATCTAGCACAAGTCTGTATAGGACCAGTCATACACAGGCTTGCTCCTAGACTCCCATACCACTCTCCTCACCCCAGCCATGCTTGACAGAATGGGTGCCCCAAGATAAATAGGCACCTTCTGCATGGAGCTGAAAATCGAACCGTCCCCATGCTCATCTGGAGCTGAATAGATTGTCAGAGAGCCTGGGGACAAGGAGGGCGTTAGGGGGGCAGTGCTGCGGTGCAGTGTCCTTCTGCAACAGGGGATGCAGGGACAGCATCAGCCATGGTGAGCTGTGGACCTGATGATTGGTGTCTGCAGCACCTAAGAGCCAAAGCCGCTGCGACACAACACATGAGGCTCGGTGGTGGTGCACGGGAGGGGGCAAGAAGGGCTGAGGGAGGAGGGGAGAGGCATTGCATATAAATCATTATTGGCGACCATCTCAGCTCTTGAGCCAGGCTGTCGCTTGCTGCTGCTCGTGCTGCAGCCCAGACATAAATCATAATTCCCCTACAATAGATCCTTTTGCAGCCGCCATCAGGAAAAGTGTGTTGGTTTTATCGATTTTTTGACACCGGGGCCCTGGCAACAGCCGCTCTGAATCATTATGAAATGAAACTGATTAGGAATTCATGGAATACTAAATAAACTTTACGAGCCCGTTGTAAGTTTTTTGATGCATGGGGAGCGGAAAATGAAAACTAATGATATAAAAATTACACAGCGTGCTGAGTATTATTATACTGCTATTGATTTGTTTCAAACTGTACATCAAAATCGAAGTGTGCCGGGTGTGCTTGGCTGCAAGGCTGATGCTCAAAAGCTTTGGAGGGTGGTTTTAGTGCTGGCTCCAGCATTTTTTGCCAGGCAGAGATGGGTTTAGTGCCACTACAGGATAACTGAAGTGCTCCCTGCACCTGCCTGTCCCTCTGCAACCAGCCTTTGCATGGTTATCACCCACTTTATTCTCCTGTTTGCATGCGGACTCTCACAAGACAAACATATATCGATGAGGGTTTTAGCCTAAGTGGGTAAGTCCCCCCCTTCACATACACACACACACTTCTGCTCTAGGGAATTTTACTTCTGTTCCTTAATAGCCAACATTGTGAGAGAAGCCCAAGACACTTGACAGACATTAATGCAAAACTGCACAAAGGGATCATTTGTTCTGCCGCTGACTGCAGCCACCTCGGCACTGAGGAGCACCAGCTGGTTAGAAGCTGCCCAACACTGTGGGGCAAGAAGGGATAACTTAGTGCTTTTTAAACTTTCCCTTCTATGAATAGACAATTTGTAACATGATCATAATAGCCCTGGCCAGACTTAAAATCAATGGGAATAATGAGTAGAATTGGTGTGATCTATTCACTTCCTATTTACTATTTTTTGACAGTGGAATTTAACAAAATTAAGGAGAAAATAAAAGTAAAGGCTGGGATTGTTTCAGTGTAGCCTTGAGACAAACTGCTGAGTAAGAGGAGAGGGTGTGTGTTAGATATTTTGCTGTGGTGTCATTGCATGGGTTTGTTGAAATAAAAAGGATTCTCATGCTGAGCTTCCCAGGCCAGACCAGGAGGGTTCAGGGCTGGCTCTGTATCTTTCAGTGCTGCTGCAGCTCATTCTGTTGTCACTTCCTCTACAGGGAAAACCTGGCTTTAACTAACTATCTTGGTATTTCATGGGATCTGTTCTGCTTGGGTCTCATGTGGGGTGATCCTGCCCTCGTGAACGCAGCTGGTGCAGGGCTGTTGGGAAGTGATACAGTTTGTTGGGAGGATGCCTGATCAGAGGGCTTTGAGGATCTCTGGAGGTGAAGTCATGTGGAAGGGCAAGAGCCATTCCTATAAGCAAGTGGATGCACCATGGTGGCTGATAGTGATGGCCTTGGC
>JBCJKH010047760.1:38537-55704 GCA_039877255.1 Loriculus beryllinus | reverse complement strand
TCTCCTCATTAGCATGGGGTTTATATTTGCCATTGAATTCCCTCTCCACCCCATTTTGGAAAGCTGAATTGTTCATGATTAAATGAATCTGTGTCTGTGGACACACAAATGCACATATATAGAAGACTATATATATACACTATACATAGGTTTTCCTTTCTCCCTGATTATACGGAGTTAAATGCAGCTGTCTGTCTGACAGGAATATTGTGTACTGTATGGGGAGTGATATACAGGTCAGTATATTACTGATGAATAAAAGTTTCCTCCTAAGGCAGCTGCTGCAGATTACTCAGTGCTTGACATGGCGTGTCTTTGTGTCACTGTTACCGGGTGAAATTAAATCAGAACAGGAAAATATTAATTTAAAGTAGGGGATAGAGGCCGCTCACTTCCAATTACTCTCTACCCTGTCAGCTTTCTATGGGCGCAAACAAGGAAGGAGGCTGGATTAATTGCTTTGGACTCTGCCCCACTACAGGCCCAATTATAGAAACATATTGGCTCCCAGCACTATTATATACACTGCTGTGCAGGAAATTGTGTGAAATTTTAACGGATTTCAGATGTAATAATAGAGAACATGACTCAGGACAGCATTAGCAGGCTGGGTGGAATCTTTACGGATGGGTTAAGGTTAAGCTGTTTGGGGGTCCTTTATGTATTAAAGGATCATCTGGTTAACCCATGTACTGGGAGCTTTTGATACTGGCCTGGGAGCAAACAGAATAAAAACATTCATCCTCTGACAACAAGGAGCTAAATCCTCAGTCAGAACAGGGGCAGAAACATGCAGCGTAAGAGTGGAGAGCGCGAGGCTTCCGTATGGGATCCGGGAGCTGGGGGGCAGATGTGGGAACCTCTCTCATGGCATTAAACATGTTGCTGTTTCTAGATACTGTATAGAAACCTGGCTGCTATCTGCTTTTGTGGGAGACTCACATGAAAGCCCAGCTCAGAACAGAGCACTAATGCAAAGTGAATAACACAGACATCTTAAATGCTCCTTGGATAATTGTTTCGAAATGAGTTGTAGCAGGAACAGGTTTCAATTCAGTGGGTCAGTTTAAATTTGTTCAATTTTTTGCTCCTCTCCCTAAGATAAGAAGCTAAGAATTCTACTTGTCTCATTCTTCTTTGTGTGTTTGAACCCACATGTTGAAGGCACTTTGTGTGTGCACATAGACACTGATCTGTATCTCCCTCTTCTAAACATCACAGTTTGACTTGCTGTGGCCACAAAGAACTTCCTCCAAATACAGAGCAACTCTCAATGTACAGTCAGATTACTGTGCCCCTTTGTTTGTCCATGTACACACATGATGTGTGCATATCAGATGTAATTTTGGCATGCAAAATAGGAACATGCAGAGCCCTTGTAAGTGCATGAAGTGCGTGTTCATTTCTGCCCAACTGCTTCTTGAAGTATCCAGAGAGGGGCCTGAGCTGATTGTAGGAGTCCAAAAAGCAGGAGGGATGAAGCACTGAATTTATGATGTTTGGGCTAGGAAATCTATTTTAGTTTGCTTTAACTGATTGTCTTGTAACCATGTGTGATGAGTGGTGAGCAGTGTATATGGATCTCAGGAGACACACGTGCAGGATCTTATTCACAAGCAGATGACAGTGTGAAAATCCTGTTGGCATTGAAGGTGTGATGATACAATGAACTGGGGAGGAGGGAAGTGTGGGGGAGGCTGAAGTGGTCCAGCTTGGCCTGAATGGTTTCTGTCTCTTTGGTAGAGAATCAGCACCCCAGACTGGTTTGGGTTTGGAAGGGACCTTAAAGCTCATCCAGTTTCAACTCCCTTCCACTGGCAGGGACACCTTCCACTAGAGCAGCTTGCTCCAAGCCCCATCCAGCCTGGCCTCCAGCAATCTGGAGGTGTTAATGCCAAAGGTCTGTTGAGTTTGCTAAGGCAGATCTTGCTTCTGGCATTGTCTGTCCCAACCTGGGATCTGGTATTGACCTAAAAACCTTTGGTATTGACCTGTTCTGATAGGGCTGTGTAGGGTTTTAAATGGTGCTTCCAGCAGCCTGGTAGCAGTGTGTTGGGACACAGGTTTTAAACTGACTGATCAGGTCCTTGAAATTTCTTTGTAGGAGCTTGATAGAATTAGCTGTTGGAGTTCTTAGAGGAAAAAAAAAAAAAGGTTTTTAAAGCACAGAAGATGAATTCACCATTGATCTTTCGAAGGGAAAGACTTAAAAAATGCCTGTGGAACTGCAGCAGCACAGAAGGGGTTAACATCTTCTCTGTTGATTTTTGACCAGGGCCCATGGTTTTACTACAGCAGTAAAGTCACTTTCCTTTTATGTTTAAAAGCCAGCAAGGAAAAAGTGCAATTACAAAGACAACAGAAATCTTCACTGGTACCACCAAGGTAATCAGTTCAATTGATTTTATTTTTTTTCCCCCTAGCCAGAAAAGTATCTAAAGTTAAATTCTATCTGTGATTTTATATGGAAAAAAAAATTATCTGTCCTCTGAAATGCTTCCTGGTTTTTAAAATGCTCTATTTTATTTGCCCTATAAATGCAAACTTATAAAATGCGATAAGGGATCTGTCTCTTCTCCCTGCACAGACAAGACCTGAGGAAGCTGCTGCTATTCCTGCATGGCTGCCAGTTGCACAGACAGATATCACTCCATTAGTCATTAGCATCTAAATCATTCCACTTCTCATTCAGGTTTACTGGGCTGTGATGGCTACTAGATTCATAGGACACCTGAGCCAGGTCTTTTGTACAAGGTCTCATGGAGCAATTGATTGTAAAAAGACAGCAGGAGAGAAACCACTGGTTTCTGTGCCTTTTGAACAGGGAGGATGGGCCCATGGCTTTGCTCTATGAATTATTAAAGTGTCTTTTTCCTGGAATATGGTACAAGGTTTGAATTTGTGCTATGCACACTGGTACAACAGCCTCATACATAAACTGGGGGGATTTGGGGGGGAATTAACAACCATCCAGCCAAAACCCACTTAATTTTCAAGGGTGCTTTAGTATCTCTTATACTGGAGCATGTGAGCATCTCCTTACTGTCTTCCCTGGAGTGAGAAGGGAATGGAGACAAAGGAGCTCTGTGGCAGAGCAGCTCCATGAGAGTTCTGCTCTTGGGGTATTAGAGTTAACATTGTAGTTAAACTTGGAAATAAGGCTTTTCTCCCACAGAGAACATGGAACAGACTTCAACATCTAGTGTGAATGATTCAGCAGCTGCCGGAGCACAGGGTAATGTGTTAATATGGCTTTGAAATACTGGGAGAATTCAGTGGAGTTTAATACCAAAGTACTGAGGAAAGGGAAAGGTTTGTCAGTTGTGTGATTTGTTTTCCCCACAAGAAATGAAACAGTACAAAACATTGGCCTATTTTTTCCTATGCAGTAAAAATGTCCTTTGTTAGGGTGGAGGAAGAAAAGCCAACAAGGTGTTTTAACCACTAACTCCAAATGCAACAGACTCGGATCTCATGAATGGGAAGTTGATTTGGGGGATTCTTTTAGGTTTTCCTTGATTTGTGCCATTGAGGAGAACGTGGTGCAGGACTGAAGCTTATCTCCTGTGTTGGAGTTTGTTGCCAGGTAGAACTAGTCTAAATGCAAAACTGACTCCTTGGGGACTATCACTTTGGAAATGGTGAGACCATCTGGAGCAGCTATTCCAATGGGTTTTATAACACATATTCAGGGGTTAGAAGATGCCTTTCATGTTGAGGTCTACAAAAATACCTCCACACAACTCTTCCTGGAGCCTTACAAGGCAAGGAGAAAGGAAATGAAAGTGGAAAGCAGTCTAAGAGCTGTTATAGAGCACTTGCTGACAAGGGGTTGGGTAAAATCCAAGAGAAGAGGATATAATGCCCACCACTTGTTTGGTTTTACTTCATGGTTTTTAAAGGAAACAGTTGACTTTCTGTGCATATGTTGGTTTGGGGTTGACCCCTCCAGCATCCATGTACCATTCCCATTGCCTACAACCCATGTATTACAAGCAAGCCCCCATAAATTTCTGGCAACAGTATCGTTCCCAAGCCCTCAGGCTAGAGGGATCTTTAGTCACTTTGGATTGGACTGGATTTGAAAATAGGTCCCTACGGTGAAGGGCCAATGTATCAAACCAGTAAATCATGTGTTACACCAACTCCTAATAATGAATAAAGTGCCATTTCATACAATACCTAAGTTAGGATTTTATTGATTAACTCTCATCTTGGTTTTCCACCCAAATCTAAGATATATTGCCCGCTGTAATTTTTACATTAGCTGTCAAATTCATCTTGTCTTCTCAGGGTTATGATGTGTACAGAGCAGACAATAAAAACCATCACAGTTTGGTGTTTATCTAATGAATATACACAGGCCAGAAAGATTAATAATGTTTGATAGGCAGAGCCAAGAAGCAGGAAATAGCCGGGGCTGGAGCTGGCGACTGTGATTTCAGATCACAGGAGGAAGCACACACTTGTCTCACCCCTCACCTCCCCTGCCAGGCACTAACGTGTGACACCAGCCTTGAAGCAAAGACGATGGTGTTTTGGTGCAGTGACTGCTGCAAGTTAACACTGGATGAATGCTCTGATTTGCCAAAGCTTTATGCTGGTGCTGATCCTGGATCCAAACGAACCCACATGCACAGACACATCATCCTGGCTTTCCTGTCCTTGGGAAATAATTATTCTGAGGATCTCCACTCTTACATATTTTCTGATTAATAAATACTTGGAGGTCCCCCAGTCTTGGAGCAGAGTCACTGGTAATGCTTTCCTAATCCAAGGCCTGATCCCCCTCAGTGTCCCACCGCTGCCTTTGCGTTTTTGTATGGCCTTTAAGGCAGAGGTCGCAGCCTCTGGGAACGGGAGAGGGAGCCCTTACCCCAGGCATGGTTCTGGCCACCGCTGTCCCCAGAGGCTGGGATACCCTTATATGCCCAGGGACAGCAGGAGGCTTTGCCTCTGGGTGCTGGTTGGGGGGGAGATAGGCTCCCTTGCTTGAAGCTCACGGGATTCAGCTTTAAATCCCTCTGTGCTTTGGTTTTCCCATCTGTAAAGCAGAGAGATTTGTGGCTCTCCAGGAGGAGGGGCACAGAGGAGGTTTGATCTATGTTTGTTAAGAGTACTGGGGATAAAAGGCACTGTGGAAGAGCAAAGGGCTCGTGCTCATCTGCTGAGCACAACCTGGGCCTGCATGTTTCAGTTCCTGCCAGAGGAGGTGGCCAAAGCTGAGGCTTAGGGATATGGAGTAGGAGAGGTTTGTGCTCCTGCTGCTGGGAGCCAGAGCTCAGCTACCGCGTGTGATGCTGCAGGTTTTTGTTAGGTAAATATGTGCTGTGCTGCTGGCTGGGGCCTGCCTGGAATATAATGAGCGTTAAGGAAAGGAGGAAATGCTGAGGGGGAAAACCAGGGGAAGCAAAGCCGTTCCTTGCTGTGCGTGTGCAGGCTCAGGCTGACCTTACAGGGGTCTGGAGGTGGATGGCTCAGAGCTGCTGGTCACCTGCTGTTCTGCTAGCCATGGCTTGGCAGCTGGGCCCTCCTTCATCATCCTGACCTAGCAATGCCTTTGTCAGTTGTGTGCTCTGCTGTAGTTTGAATTGTGAGCTCCTCAGGGCAAGGACTTTTTCCTCTGCCCTTTTTTTCCTACAGCAGGAGGAGCAGCAGAGCCCGGCCTGAGTTTGCTGTGGTGTTCTGCAGGTGACTTTTCCAAGCTTTCCATGCCCTTGAGTTCTCCAACCAGATTCAGTGCATGTCACACATTTCACCTGTACATCCCAACCAACCATTGCCTAAACAAGTAGTCAGATTATAACCTATTGAAAAATCTATTTATTAGAAGAGATTAATGAAGCCTCAGACCTTCCCTGCTTCCTTTCCTCCCTTCCTTCCCCTTCGGTCAGTGTTTGTTTGCATTTTCCTTTTATGCGTCTCGGCACGAAACAGTGACACATTACAGCACAAAGCAATACACCACTTATCTAATCTTGAATATAATATGGGATAGACACTCTGTGTAGAGGGGGACTGCCACAGAATATACGCAGCAAGAGCTGGCTGGGGAAGGACAATAGATTGCTGCAGATATGGATTGAGTTAGACAATTGAAGCAATTATACTATTCCGGGGACTTCAATGAGGCTGGAGAGCATTGCCTGAGCTCTGGTACAAGTAATCAGCATTCCTATTCATCTCAGCCCCATCCTGCCTGCGAGGCGGCTGTGCTGTGCTGAGTAGGGCTCCTCACCACTTGTGGTCCACAGACAATGCCCTGGGACGCTTTGCATGAGCCATCTCCTGGGTTTTACTCTTTGTCCTGGTCAGAATTTAAAACTCATTAATTGTGCCTTTATTTTCTGCCCCTGTTTATGTGTGTCTTGTCACTGCATTTGGATGAGGGATATTTTTGGCTCTTCCATTTAAATGTTGCTTGGTTCTGTCCGGAAGTGGGTGGTTTTCCCCCTCTGAAATGGCAGCATCTCAGCAGTTGATGAAGGCACTTGCAAGTCTAAACTGAAGCTGGTCTGTACAAAGTGCTTTGTAACACTTTGGGTGAGAGGAAGTAGAATGACCTCTGCTATTTCTTTTTAGCACCATTTAAGCTGTAAAACCAGCCAACCGTCTTCCAAACGTTGGCTGCTGAGATTGACTGCAGTCATGAAGATAACGGTAGGAAGTATTTTTCTCTTAAGTCCACTGCTGTCCTAAATCAGGCAGGTGATCCTGGAGGAGCTGCTGTGTGAGCTGGAATGCTCAGCATCCCAGCCAGGGACATAAAGACACGAGGCAAAATGTCACTTGAGAAGTGTTGCCTCTTTAGCAGTAACTCTGCTCCATAAATGCAATTGATCTCCTGAGAGAGGAGGGATTTCTTCAACAAACACAAGCTTTGTGGGGAAAAATATATGAGCTGCTGGGCTTCTGCTCCTTCTGTATGTGCTCCATATCCAAGGCCTCCACCAAGTGTCAGAGCATCCACAGGGGATCCAGGGATTGCTGTGTATGGGGTTACTCGTTCTGTGTTGTGTTGCATTGGCTGAATTAAAGCAGGTCCAGCTTTAAATCACTTCAATCTAAATCACAATCTGAACTTATAAGTGATGTTGTAGTTTTTCTTTCATTCACTTTTTCTCTAGGATATTGTTGCTGTTGTCAGATATCAGTGCTTGGTCATGCATTTAAATCAGCATCAGGAGGGTTTGATTCAACCAGGTTTAAGTCTTGCTCTGAGAAGCAGCTTGAACCCTTTCAGCTAAAGGCCTGTTTTCCAGGAGGGGCTGGGGAAGAGCATGTGATGGTGGGAGTTTTACAAGTGTCTAAAAACAGAAGCTTATAATGAAAGTGCTTCCTCAGCCATAACTGCAGCGTGCTAGTGTAATTGGAATGCTGAGTGGTGTGCTGGGTTTAGGAAGGTAATAAGAACCGCAATCAGTATTAAATAAAATGTATCTTCCTTTAGGGGAAATAAATGTATATTAAATCAAATATTCATGAATCCAAGTTAGTCTTCATACATTACACAAACAGTTTTTCAAGAATGCAGCTATGTGCCAGGCCTGGTTTGATGTGTGTGAAGGAGAGGGATTAGTTCTTGGGGGCTTGTGGGGTGGGAAGGGCCTTGCCCATCACTACCTGATGGAGCAATGCTCTGGGGTCCCGTGGGGTCCTGCCTGAACACAACACAGTTTGATGATGGTTTAAATTGTGCAGAACATTAAAAGAACTGAAACTGCCTCTTTGTGGTGTTTAGCATCTGCAGTAAAACCTGGACATCCACATGGGCCCTCAAGAGTGGGAACCTGAAAGGGGAGTTAGGCCAATGATGACTTTCAGTGATATTTCAGTAAATTCTCTGTTAATGGGGAGAAATGACTTGTCTGTCATTAGGCAGCTTTTCAAGCTGCTGCAAGCTGCTGTTTTCCTGCTCACTCTAAAATGGCAGAGGGATGGGAGAACTTCCTGTGAAAGCCCCATTCTGGCAGTGTTCAAGGCCAGGTTGGATGGGGCCTGGAGCAAGCTGCTCTGGTGGAAGGTGTCCCTGCCTGTGGCAGAGGGTTGGAACTGGATGAACTTTCAGGTCCCTTCCATCCCAAACCAGTCTGGAGTTCCATGATTACATTCCAAAAGGCAGAACAGAGCTGTTCCAATTCCTGCCGGCCTCTAGTCACACTGTGGACTGTCATGCTGGCCATACTGTGTGATATATTAGGACACAAAAGATGTCAGCTTGGTACCAACTCCGAGTGTGGATAACACACGTGTGAGAGCTTAAGCTCTGTAGGGGTAGGAGGGCTTCCTGCTTCTCACCTGAAGGGAATCCTCTGTGCCACCATGGGCTGTGGCTGTGCTTGGCCCTAAGAAATGCATTTCTTGTTTGTGACAAGGGCTCTCTAAGCTTCACAGCCTCAGTCTCAGTTTCCACCCAGTGTGATGCCAAAGTGTGGGGGTTTGGGGAGATTTAATCCCTCTCAAGCCAGGCTGTATTCGTTAGCTAACACCTATATGCTTAGGAGACAAGGTAGTAAAAGTTCAGGTTTGTAAAAGTAGTGACAAATCTGTAGGTGTTTCCAGAGCAGTTTGTTAGTTTAAGCAAATTGGACTTACTTGGAGTTGTGTCAGCAAAATCCTTCTGTGCAGTTTGTGAAATGTCAGTGCTTTTATCCAACAGCTACAATCAATTTGCTGTTTGATAAAATAAGCAAACACCTCCAAGTCACATCCTTAGCCCTGTCTTTAGAAACAGAGGGGCACAGAGGCCTGAGGCTGGAGCCTGTTACCTTCCTGGGGCGAGGAGGGTTTCATTCCTGAACACTTCCAAAAGAGCTGCACGCAGCTGTGGGGAGAGGGCTAATTTGTGTCATTTGCTGAAACCACTGGGCTGCTCTTCCCTGCTTGGGGAATTATTGATTTTATCACTCTACGACCTTACATGTGTCAGTGTCTTGTGCATGCTGGCCTGTAGGAAGTGCTAGCTCCTGAGTCACAGCTCAAGGATAATTTTATGTTATTTGTGATTCCTTTCCCTGATTTGGCTCATCAGCTTTGTGCTCCTTTTATTTCTGTAAGAGAAAATGGACACAGAGATTCAAAATACCAACCCCATGTGAGCCTTTTCCCTACTGCCTGTCTCCATGCTGGTGCAGTCCATATACTTATAGTCAGTGCAGGAGAAAGGATGCTCTCTACAGACTCATCGCCATCTCATTGATTTCAGTGTCTGGGTGTCTTCAACAGTTTTCTTGGATATTTGTGAGCTGGGGAGTGGAGAAATGATTGTAGGTGTCAATACATGAATGTGTAACCCCTGTGAAGCACTGTGAGGTTGGGTGAAGCGTATGGGTGGGGTGGTTGTCTGTTGTTGTTATGCAGCTTCCCTCCCCAAAATTCAGTGCTTGCATTCTGAAGTGGAAGGGAGATGAGCAGAGATGCTGTTATGGAGGAGGGGTGGTTGTAGGGGGAAAATATATGGAGCATCTACTAGAGCTTGCATGCTACATTAATTGTCAGTAGCTTTTTCCTTTCCTTCTCAAAGCAAAATTAATTATGGGGAGGTGATGTTCCTTTAATGAACATCATTTAATTTAAAAAATGGACAAGTGCACTACCATTAGGTCTCTTACTTAATGTAGTGTGTTTTCTTAAGCTAAATTTGGTTATTGTTGCATTGTGGAGGTGAAGAGAATCCCCTTTTTCTCTGATCTGAGCAAGGAGAGAGCATCTTGGCTGCTGAGCATCACTTCTAAACAGAGTCCAATCTCTCTTTGCCTGTGGGGGACACTGCTTGACCACTTATTGCATATTTGATCAGTTTATTTCTGGCTCTGAGAGACTCCAGTGGGGGTCTGGATGACAGGAGGGTTCAGATTCATTGGCGCAGGGAAGGTTGCAGAGGCTGTGCTGTGCTCATTGCTGCCAGCTTTGAGTGATTTTCCCCCCTTCTTCCTAAAGTACATGAAGGTGCAGCAGCGCTTGGGAAGTGCATGTAGGTTGACAAGAGCTTAATAACATCAGCAGTGAAGAGTGGGTTTTTTTACCTAACACGAGTGAAAATCAGCTCATCTACAAACCACCTCTGCTCCTCTTTCCAGTGCCACTCTTCATCAGTGCTGAACGACATAACCAGGTTGTGCAGTGTCACTGCAGTGATGGGCTCAGCAGCCAGGTCCAGGGGAGCACACAGCATCACCTCCATGGGGCTGTCCTGTGGTTTCCCTCTGCACTCTCTTTAGGAAAGGGTACAGAAATTAAATGCTTCAGAAATAAGAATAAGAAACCATAGCAAGAATGATCTTAAGCTCCTTCCCAATCCAAACCACTGTATGTTTTAATTAAAAATGGAAGCAGTGAATTTGTAAATTCAGGTGTGCACTGGCAGCCCCGTTGGTTTCAGGTATTCGCTGCTGCTGTATCAAACCATGGTTCTAAAAAGGTGAATCTCAGAGAGTTGTTTCCTGTGGAGAACTGTGCTTCTACACTTGTGAAATCCAATGGGCTAATGGGCAGCTGACTTGAAACCTGCTTTTAAATATGAAGGTCAAAATTAGGATTTTTTTTATATATAAGGAAACCAGCTCATGTAGGGGAAAAGGTTCTGATTTTTTTAATTGCTTCTGCTTTTAAATATCAAAGATGATGATTCTGGTCTGATTCCTGGCTATTAGCGCTGTATATGAAGTGTGATTCTTGCTATGGGTGTCATCTTCAAAGATATCTTAAATTTAGACTTCTCAGAAAAACTTATATTTCAATGGCTGAAATAGGAGCTATTCCATAGAAATCATTAGGAAAGAAAAATCAAAATCCCACAGTACTGAGTTGCTGCTGAAGGTTTTTAGTAACGTCCTTGAGGACCAGGGAGAGGATCCCAAATACATATCACTTGCTGTGTATTATTTTCTCCCACTGTCAAGGGGTTATTGCATCTGTCATCCCCTCTTGCCATGTGGGTGAAGTGCAGTGTTTGTTAATATACAGGGAGATGGCACTTCCACATCTGGGAAATGATGGGCTTGAGGAAGTCAGCTCAGGTGAAAAGTGCTCCCTAAGGGTAAAATGTTCTATGCCTGAGGCCATGCCCGTGAGCAGGGATCAGCTCAGACACTCACCTCTGCAGGTCCCAGGTTTTGCCACCCAATCTCCTGTGTTCAGATGAACTTGGCAGTGTTAAACAAGCGCCCTCTGCACGCTGCTTTCCTGCTTTCTGCTCCATGCAGTTTGAGCACAGCAGTGCTAGCTCCTACATAATAAAATGGGCTATTCTTTTTAAACCTAAAGAAAACTGTATTCCATTGTTATTACCTTCATTCTCAAGCTGTGTTTGTACTCCCAAAATTGCAAGCCTGGTTTCCAGCAATAGAAAAGATCACCTATGTTTTCAGTGGCTTATTGGCTTGTTCAATAGCTCTTTTCTATTGTTTGCTGTGATGGGGAGGGTCTGATGTGGGGCACCATAGCGAAGAGGTGCCAGCACCCCCGTGGCCAGCAGCAGTGCTGGCTCTGTCCAGCTGTTGTTTCATCTTTAGGTTACTGGTGATCAATTTATGCTGATGCTCTTCTGGGAGCTTGAACTTGCCACATAATGCATGCATGGATGGATGGATAGATGGAAGGGAATTTAAGAAGTGCATGATGAGACCTGTGTGATGTGCAGTTGCTACATGCAGCAGGCGGCTTCTCCAGGACCCCTCTTCCCTGTGTGGTTAGGATTTGCTAGTTTGTTCTTACACTCTGTAGCTTGCTTTCAGTGCTGGCTCAGGGAATACTTTGTTGTCCAGGCTGCGAGAGGCTCGGGTCTGCTCTTGGCACGCAAGGGACAGAGACAGAGCTAATCCTGTTAGTGCATCAGTGTAGCTGGTAACACAAGCTCACAGTTCTGCGGGTCCCCAGGCAAAAATGGGCTGCTGGTTATGCCATGGGAGACAGAGCAGGAGGGACTGGGGCTGGCAGCGTGTCCCCAAGGCGGAGAAGGGATGCTGGCAGCCTGAGCCCGGCTCTGCTATCACCCACCACCGAGAGCACCCATCCTGCGGCTCGGGCGGTGCTGGGCGAGCGCTTTCTCCGCTTTCTTCTCCCCACTCCCTGCTCTGACAACATAAGAGGGCGCTCTGTCATCTCTGCTTCGTTTTCAGTCGCAAGCGTCCTTTTGGGTGGTGGGATTTGCAGGCACGGCGTGGAAGTTCTTTACGAACAGGCAAGAGGCTGTGTGATAACAGAGCCCTGCCCTCCGCCATCGGTACCGCGGTGGTTATCCATCCACCAGCGCTCTCCCCTTCCAGGTTCCCGTGCCTTGTTCACGGGGCTCATTTGTTTGAGGTAGTAAATCTGTAGTATTGAAGCGAGGCTCCAGGCTGGGATTTTCCGGGCTGTTTGGAGGGGGAGTGTGTCTAGTTTCAGCCGAAGCAGTGTGTATTGAAATCCCCTTGGGACTCTGCATCAGCAGGAGAGGAACCCTCAGCCCCCCCTCATCCATGCATGTCGACTCCTGCTGAGAAGCATAGCCTGAAAAAGCTGCACTCACCTTGTCAGTGCTGTGATGTGGGTGGTGCAGGATGAGCTCTGGGATCCCTGCTCGGATAAAGCAGGTCCTGGGATGCAGGAGCAAAGCATCTCCCATGGCCAGGTACCAGGAGGTGATGTGCTGTGCACATGCCCCATGGCATGTGGTTAATTCACCTCCAGCAAAGTGCAGCAATCTATTTTGGCTTTAACGGTGTACTTTTTAGTTACTGGAGGAGGTTAAGTAACTCTGCTGATCCATCCTGTTGTTAAGTGAAGGTAGCAGGGTGCCAACAATTAAAGAAGTAATTGTTCAATTGGTTCTGCAATAATACTCATTGATTCTTTGTTTGAAGTGATTCGCTTTTCAATCCTCCTGCATTTAGAGATCTTGTTTCACCTGTGTCAAGGCAAGTTCAGGAAACCTCATTAACTGGGGTTTGGGTTTTATAATTAGGTCCCTAAAATAATTCCTAGGTGGTGTTAATAACCCCATTTAAAAATCTATTAAGCTTTTGGAAAAGTTGGACAGAATCCTCTGTGTTGATTTTTCCTCTCTTCCCTCCTCCTTTTCCCCTTGGAGATGTGGTGCTTCTTCCTTTTACAGCACACTAATTAAAAACAGTAGGATTATGGTGGGAAATAATATGCATGTGAGGTTATCCTCCACAGGGCAAGAGGAGGCTGCTGCCTCTTTTCCCCTGCCTGGCTCCAAGGTACACTCCACATCTTTTAGCCTGAGCTGGCAGAGTTCATGAAAGGACAGATTGCCTGTGCACGCTGCGAGGACCCCTGGCATTTGCGAGCCTGCGAGCCGGGTCCAGAAGGGAACCGACAGGAAGAGATAATCTGTGGAAAACGTTAGGTTTGGATCAGCTGCTGCGACTTCCAAAAGGCAGGTTTGCTTTTACAGGAGACCCTTCCCAAAGCCTGTCTGCAGAGAAGAGAGGGTTTAGAGATAGTTAAGCATTCATCCCAGCCTGCTCCAGCCCCCCTGCCCTCCCCAGCTGGCCACTTTGGGCCTCATGTTGGCTTTTCATGGCACCGGGGCCGTGCCATG
Organism: Loriculus beryllinus; assembly: GCA_039877255.1. NCBI lineage: Eukaryota > Metazoa > Chordata > Aves > Psittaciformes > Psittacidae > Loriculus > Loriculus beryllinus. The sequence goes on along the minus strand of JBCJKH010047760.1, from coordinate 42,158 downwards.
CACCACAGCAGCCAGGCCGAGCTGTGGGGAGCGTTTGTGCAGCGCTGCACCTGAACACACATTTAGACTCCTTTTAGCTGGAGCAAGGAACCAGCTGCCCCATTTTACACAAGTTGCTGACTGGGGAGAGGCTTCTGCTGGGTTATTTTCTGCCCTCCGCTGGAGCTCTCCCAGAGCCCTGTGCATGGATCTGTCCTTCTGTGTGTGCCAGGCGCGTGTGCTCCTCGTGCTGCTGGCGGTTTTAAGGGTTTTGCTGCCATCTGTGAGCGGGCCCGGCACCTTTAAGCTGCTGTAGTGTGCTGCAGGGAATCATGTGGCCGTTGGGGAAGCCAAGACTCTGACATGGAGCCTAGGAGGAGTTGCAAGGAAATGCTGCCTCGTGGTTAATGCACAGGCATATGCCAGCTTTGGGCTCTGGTGCTGCTGGAGAGCGGGTATGGGAATGCTTTGTCCTGCCTCCTCTTAAGGAGGTGTTTGTGTAACAGTAGGTATCCCAAGAAGCTTGTGAGATCCCATGGGATGGGGCATTTACTTTCTGGATGGTCAGACTGTGTGTGTGGAGGCATTGCCTTGTAGTGCGAGTCCTGCTGTTCTCCCTGTGTATAAATTCCAAAAGGAGACCTAGCAGGAAGATCTTGCAGTTGAAGCTGGCATTCGGTACCTGCAAAGTTTACTCTCAGCATCTTCAGGGAAAGCTGCAAACCACTTTTAGCCTGGCAGAGCTGAGCTGATGGCTCCAGAGTCCAATCTGATGTTCTCTGGGAGCTCTGAGGCATGTCCCATGTCCCGAGCAAGCCCCCAGACCAGTGTGTTTCCACCACCACCACCACGTTTTCATCCTGAAAGTCAAAATGTAAATTGTTTTATCACCTGTCATGAATGTAACAAAGTCCTACGTAAAAATGTAAAGATTCCCCTCTCCACATGCACCAGAACGGCCTTTGCATCCCACGTGAAGCCTCCAGGCTCCTGATTTATTATGGCGCTCCAGTGGCTGGAGCAGGAGAGCAAAGTTAAATCTAGAGAAGTGGCTGACGTGACAAAATGAACAGTTGTCAGCAGCAGAGAGGGGAAGCAACCAAAGCTTGAATGTTAACACTCAGCAAACCATGGCTTGGGGAAGTGAGGCTGGCTTCACACTCCAGTTGTAAGCACCAGGGTGAGGAGGATGCTGAGAAGCAGGAGGCAGCAGTGCTGGGAGAGACCTCAAGGACAGAGTAGCCTTCAGGGGGGAGCAGTGAAAAAAGAAGGTGCAAAAGCCCCATAGAGGCCTCTTCTGTCAAACCCACTTGCGCTAAAGGTGTGAGATTACTTTCTTTGGGAGGAATAGGGTGGGAATCAGGCAGCGTTCCTATAGTATTCATTTGGATTTGGGCATCCATAGGTGGAGAATTTTAGGCTCTGACAAGGAGACAGCTCAGGGAGGAGAGGGCAGGGAAGGAGGGGTTTGGTTCAGTCGATGTAAGCCCAATGCTGAAGCTCTTGGTGTTATTTTTCTGAGCCGACAGGAGGGGGCAGATGTCAGAGCTCGAAAGCAGATCTGAGATTGGGGGGGGTGGGAGGGAGGTTAATTATGAGGTTATTCGTTATGAACTTCTGAATTGAGATCTTTTGCTGAGTGGGCCGAGTCCTCGATGTGCAGCATGGAAATGTGGAGCCCTCGCCTAAGGAAAAGGTGAATTGTGTGTTTGAAATTGCTGATAGAGGCGCGGGGTTACAGCGGTGTGCGATGCTTGCTGTCACTTTCCAGACTTCAGGCATCTCTCTTCACCTTGACTTGCAATCCTGTGGCTTACATATAAATGGCTGTGCCATTCCCACGGGCCCCTCTGTGGTTATTTGTGGTGTTTGGGCAGGAATCAGCCCTCCTGGTATCTGGGAATTTTCCATGTGCTTCGCTTGAGCAGCTCTGATAAAACAAATGACTTCCTAGATGGATATTTTAGAAGCAAACCACCTCTTTTTCCCCAAACACAGCATCCTGAGTTTATGAAACAAAACACATGAGAACTTAGCTGACTGACCTGTTATTGGAAGGCGCAGGTCGTGAGACTCCCAAGCTAGATACTTCCCTCCTAATCCTGCATGAATAAAGGGAAAAGGTTAATACATGGTGAATTGAATTATATCAGTGCAAATGGCATCGTTGGAAGAAGCCTCTTCCTGCAAAAGGCACAAATATCCAGTGATGCATTAGGGTCTCCTGCACCAGGAATATTTGTCATCTTGGAAGAAAGTGGAAGAGGCTTCCTGGTCAATGCCTGACATGTCGCTGCGTGCTGGGAAGTGCAAATAGAGGAAGAAAAATTAACACATGAATGTCCTGTTTCTGTAGGAAAATCCCCAGTGAAAGCTGAGGGAAGGGGCTCCTTTAATAAAAAAAGAAGCAAAGTAGCTGAAAATAGCAACAGGGTTTTCTGTTTGCTTTGCTGGATTGGAAAAAGAGCAAGTTTTTGTACTGCAGCTTCCAGTGCTCTGAGCTGGAGGAGATAAGCCTTTGCATGAGAGGGAGAAATACTTCCTAGGAACACATAAAGCTGGGACAGTCCTGCCAGAGCTGGGATTCTCAAATCAAAACCAAGTACAAGGCACATGCAGTCAGGAAGAAGAAGGGGAGAGGAGGAGCTGAGGGTGGTTGCATTGCATGCATGGATCTTGCTGGCCAGGCTGGGTGGTCATGTCCAGCAGCCCTGCAGCCTGCCTTGCCTTTTCCTCTCCCCTACCCACTTGGACAAAAAGAGAGACTCAAACTGTTATTGAAGTGTGTAAATGTATTGAGTGTAAAAGAAAATAACCACATTATCCAATTGTAAGGCATTGTCCAATACTTTAGATCCAAAATGTGTCTATTTCTTGCCTTTGTTTTGTGCTTTAGACAGGATTTTGAAGGCTAATTGACTTCTTGACTCATCCCTTGATACTATCAGTTCTTATGGATTTAGCTGTGTTCCGCTGAGCTTGTGGGGTTGAGCAGGATTGGGTCTATGAAGAGTAGAAGCTTGTCCATGGCTTTTGTTCCCCAAAAGCAGTGTTTGCTTTTGTTTTATCAGCCAGGGGTAGAAGCTGTCAGGTATGGAGCTGTGCCTGGGAAAGCAGCAGGGGAACTAATATGGTTCCTTGACCTTGGTCTCTGCAAACACTGGTGTCGTAGGTGTTAAAACCAAAATCAACTCACCTCATCCTTATTACTGTGGAAAATGGATTAGTATCTTCTGATCTCATAGTACATCCTGGCTTTGTCTTGTTCTGTGGCTGCTCAGGTCTTTGGGCTGCACAGGAGCTGTGGTGTGAGGTTGGTCCCTGCAAGCACAGACCAGAACACGCTGCAGTTCAGTTGTGTGTCCTCAGTGGGCCCTTGAGCATAACTGCAAGCACTGCAGACCTCCATCTCTTACATCCTAATGCTGTGAAAGGAGATGAGCAGAGTGTGGTGGTAACCTTCCTCCTCCTGCCACTCTGGGAAGTGCTAGGACGAGCACATTTAACTTCATGAGGTCTCAACGTCCAGAGTCTCTGTGGCTGAAGTCCAAGGTTGGAGAATCATAGAATCCCAGCCTGGTTTGTGTTGGAAGGGACCTTAAAGCCCATCCAGCTCCAACCCCTGCCACAGGCAGGGACCCC